>JAVTVY010026196.1:0-10982 GCA_036873755.1 Hanleya hanleyi | reverse complement strand
AGATAAGGCAGAAAAACCAGTGATTGTATGAAGGACTTGAGTATTTAATGTAGAAAGATAATGACTAGGTCTAAATGAGCATGTCTACTGCAGGTTGAGGAGTTATATAAATGATAACTGCAGTGACGTACGTTATATAATATGACATTGACTAATATCTACAATCTACTACATGTGACAATGATTATGCTAATAGGTGACCAACCATGACCGAGTTAGATGATGATGGTTGCAATCCTGTAATACAGAAAAGTAAACATTAACCCAATGAATACTATCAATCATTGACTTACCACCAGTCCTTAGTTAACATTATAGTTAGCTTGCTAACTATAACACGCATCACAATATGCAACGGTCCATTACCAGTATTCATTACCCGTGACAGCATATAACACCACACATTATAGTTTACTTCAAAACTATAATTAGCATACATGTAAATGATATGCGGAATGCACAATACCTGCTCTGCATAGACAATATAACATTATAGTCTATTTATAGGCTATAACTAGCATTATGTAAACATTATGCTGGACGAATATTCTATGGCTTACAAAGGTACAAACAGTGTTAAAAATGCAATTGGAATACAACGTTGAGCAATAACATACTTGCAACTCTTCGGCAATTCCACCGGTCTACATGTACATGCAGGTACAAATCCCAAACAATGGACCTGGTGGCTCACCCATCTGAAATCAAGGCATATGACTGCATGTAACACATACAGAATATACATAGAATCTACTGTAAAACCTACACAAAACATATATAAACTATACTGACTAGGCTACACGCAAACATCGTACATGTATAACATTCACAATAATAATACTACAATAGCATTACATAACTTTGGCACACACTTGTTACGAATACTTAAGGTACTTTACATAATACATAAGGATACTGCCAATAATCAAAGAACATTATCTGTATCATACAGGTGTCTCACCTCTTATCCTGGCCCAATCCCTGGAAACCAGGCTGACTGGGAATCAACTCGCTATACCATGTACATTGGTATGTTTCTCTTCATGTATCTCCACATGGTTTGTGTTATCTCAGACTGGCAACTAATACAATCAAAGTACTTAAAGTACTGATGTCGGTTTTACCTGCATCAGAGGGGTTTATTAGTCGCATATTTGTGATCATTTAAGGGAGGAAACGTGGTGTTCGCTTTACACAGGGAATCGTCCTCAGGGTTTGTAGAGCCAAACTTATATTTTTATCAAAAGGATATATGAAAAGGACCATTTTGTACAGCTTACATGCTGAATTTAAGACACGGAATAATGAAGGGCTGCAGATGCACGAAAACGGATTTATGGCACAGCAAATTTGGTACATTGGCTTATTTTCGTATTTTTATGCACTTTTCGGGGCAGATTTCCTTTTCTTACAAAAATAGGACACTTCAACTAAAACCAATTTTAGCTATTTTGAACAACAAATAATTCTGAAATATTCAGTCTAAATATGATTTTGGTTGAAGGTGTCATAATTTTGCAACAAAAGAAAATGTCGACTGAAAATGCACTGAAAAGTGCAAAATAAGCCAATACGGCGTAACCACAATATTGCTGGTTTTTGTGGATCTCTACATAGGATGTGTATCAACATTTTTTTAGAGCATAAAACCTTGATTTTTGTAAAATGTGGATATAAGAGATGTATCCACAATGTAGATACACATTCTGTATAGGAGATGTATCCACATTTTTATAATTTCCATACATATTTGATCTGTGAGAAAATGAATCCACTAAAAGTACATCCAGACAAGAAATCTTCAAACATCTCAATCGCCGACAAGTTTAGAAAATTCGCCATTCCTCTACTCAATGATCCTTTTTCTAACAACTCTTAGCTATAAAGAAAAGATACCGTCATACTCGCAGTGTAAATGCTAAATAATCACGGTTTCCCAGAAATGCCGAATTCTTTTTTTAAATTCATATGGATTGGAAAAACTATATATCTCCAGCAAACGAGCCGATCTTGTTTAAAGTTTCATTGAATTCGGATGTCGTGTAAAAAGTGTGCTGATTGGTTGAATAACAAGTGGGCGGAGCCAATATGTACTGGTCAGCAAATCAAATTTACGATTACTTATATTCAGAGAAATTCAGATTTGGGATGAAAGTTTATCGTGCGACGGGATCGAGATATCGTAAGAAAACACGTCATGTGTTGATTCTTTGTAACCATAATCAGATATGTTATGTGCAAAACTGTAGTCGTCCCTATTTCGTTTTGTAGAGAAAGATTGACCAAGAAGACACGTCAGACATCTGAGAAAATAACGAAATAAATCTGACATGTCCAAAAAACCTTCGCCAAAATGTATACCAGAGTTTTGCCTCAATTTTATTACGTTCTCATGCCGATAATTGATAGAGTAAGGTGGAAGTAAAAATGTGGATACATCACCTATGTAGCATGTTTATCCACAATTTGGAAATTCATTGTTTTCAGTAATTCTAAAATGTGAATACACATTTGTCAATCCACAAAATCCGCTATATTGTGGTTACGCCTTCGGTTGTTGAGTTGAGTTGAGTTGAATTTATTCTCGTTACTCATTTACAGAGTATAGAGATAACAATAACATATATACATGATACATGGCTTGGAGGCGAATAAAACAATAATGTTTACATGTACACTATCAGAATAATGGACGGAACATTACAAAATATAATTAAATAAATAAAATATTTGATACCTTTTTTCTCTGAATGAGAAATTCATACATGAAATTGAACTGTTTAATATAATTCACCTAATAATTTTATCTAAAAACGATTACTTGTGAGGAGAATCAAAGACATCGTAATTTATACCAAAAAAAAAATAATATATAAAAAAGCAAACAACTATGATTTAATTAATCTTTAAATGCTCCAGCTTCAGTAATGTATTTCGCTAAATCAATAAGTTGTCTATTATGTGTATAATCCAAATTTAGTAGTTTTGCAAATTTATGTTGAGAAATATACCGGTAATAATATTTAGGTATATACCGAGTTCGAAACTCTATTAAATTAGGGCATGCTAGTAAAAAGTGGAATTCATCACCTACTTTATCAATAGCACAGAATTTACAATAACGTTTATCAGGCAAAATGGATGTATATCTACCTTTCTCAATGGGAAGTCTATGATTTGATAGCCTAAATTTACATAAGACAGTCTGTAACACTCTGCCAAGTTCACAAGATATGTTTCAAATTTAAATTCAGTCTTAAAAAGGCAGTAACATCTTGCTTTGTCAGAGTTGTGTAAATCAGAAAACCACTGTTGTACAAAATTATCTTTCTCACTGAGTTTAACAGTGTTTATAAGCCATTTAACATTAAAGGATGGATTGTCATCCCAAATATAGCTTAGACCACAATTATCAAGAACGTCGATGGACCGTGGAGAATCACTACCCTTACTGCTGTAACAAATGATACCGAATAAAACAGAGTGGAAAGGCGAATTTTAAAAGAAACTGGAAAGATAAATTTACTGCGATAATGTCCCAATTATCACGTTCAAGCTACCGTGCGTTGCAAATGTGTATATGACTGTCAGCCAGAAGAACAGTATTTTTTATAAATGCTGTAAGGGGCATCAAATGAGAACACTCTCCGGGCAGGAGATCAAAACTACACATGTGCAGAAGAAAAAAAAAAAACTGAAGAGTGATACTAATGTAGGGTTTACTGTAGGGTTTACCCTTGGTAAACGGTGGTGGCACGATTCCAACCTTTTCTCCAGGTTCATGAATATTAATTAGCACGCGTCATCAATATATGTGTACGTCGTCGAATCGAGATGAAAACCGCGGGAAATACAGTGACACTGACAGAGTGTGACAGCACCATGGCCATGGCGGACATGGCCGTGTATACACTCGGTGAGAAGTTTCCGCCGATATACTTTAATTCTCTTCGACCTGATTTATCCCTTGGGTTTGTTCGCTCCATCGATGAGGTTGATGAGGTTATAACTCAGTTCGAAGAGATATCCACGGCCAAGTTTACTATCTACAAGGTGGATAAATCCTTTGGCCAAGGCGGTAAGTCGATTCATAAGTTACGGAATGTATTTGTAGTTGTACGTGAATGAAGGCTGCTTACCGAGTGTTGTTGTTATTTCAAACAGCATGGTATTGAGAACTGTTGAAAAGCGTATGCCAAAAGATAGTGACGTTTAGTTGTGGGGTGCGGTTCAATTAGTTCCTGGAATTTGGTAAATGTTATAAGTGAGAAGCTGTGTTCGAACTTACGTTTGTTTAGTTCAATCATGAACGTCGCTCGTCTGGGCTCTCTCCTGCCTCTCTCCGTTCAACTCCGCCCATTAGCTAACAACGGTGCAGATTCCCCACATATTTTATGGGGGCGCTGTAAGCGCTGTGGACTCGATTTTCTCGGAGTTCGTCCGGCTTTTAGCTCTGCTGTGGCTAGATAAACATCTTACACATATTCTACGACATTAACTTCAGAAAATCTTTGCGAAATAAAGACAAATCTTACCTTAGATGACCAACATCGGTGAAATCCAAACGACGGTCGACTGCGCGCGTGAAAAACGTTCCAAATTTAGAGTGGTATCGTGCACGGAAACGGACTGAATTGAATCCGCCCAAAAGAATAGATCCCAGCGGACAAGAAACCGTTATGAGAGCAATGTGAGCGTGTTGTAGATTTCTCTATTTTCAAACAATTTATCTTCACGTTTGACCCTTTTCCTGAATTCTTGTCCGCTGGGATCTATTCTTTTGGGCGGATTCAATTCAGTCCGTTTCCGTGCACGATACCACTTTTTGAAAACATGTTACCGAGCGTAAATTTGGAACGTTTTTCACGCGCGCAGTCGACCGTCGTTTGGATTTCACCGATGTTGGTCATCTAAGGTAAGATTTGTCTTTATTTCGCAAAGATTTTCTGAAGTTAATGTCGTAGAATATTTGTAAGATGTTTATCTAGCCACAGCAGAGCTAAAAGCCGGACGAACTCTGAGAAAATCGAGTCCACAGCGCTTACAGCGCCCCCATAAAATATGTGGGGAATCTGCACCGTTGTTAGCTAATGGGCGGAGTTGAACGGAGAGAGGCAGGAGAGAGCCCAGACGAGCGACGTTCATGATTGAACTAACGTTTGTTTAGCTCAGGAATGGTTGTAGTCTCGAATGACTGTGTGATCGACTACAGCCCAGGATCCTCCTATACACAATACATCCCACACATTGAACTTCCAATATCCTAACTGCACACGAAATAGAACGGCAGCGAATAGTAATAAACTATACCTCATTTTCCTCTGCATTGGTCTTTCTCGCTGCCTGCCAACTCTCAACACTTAATAATTCCTCGTTCTTGAGATATCATCTTTTAATCACGCCATCACAGAGTTTAATAGACATATTTAAATGTCGGTATAACAAAGATAGCGATGCGTGCATGTCATCGAACTGGCCCGAAAAATCAGGCATGCGCCCCACGGCTTGTGTTCAAATGACACCGCCAGTCCGTGCAAAGGCAATTTACATGAATGACGGTTGAATGGCCGTCGGCTGTTTATTCAAAACCCCGAGAATCTTGAACAATTGATGATAACTTAAGGATGAGGGAATACCGAGAGTTATAACTTGGAGGGAAGTGACAAAAGACTACAAGGAGAATAACGAGGTACACATTTTATTATCACCAGCTACTGTGGTCTTGTATGTACAGCCGTTAAATGTCCGAAACGTTTCGAAACTCAAAACTTCTTCGGATGAAATGTAAAGGGAAGGAACTACAGCTGTGTAGGGAAAACAGCCACGCCCACCTACATGTGCACAGCAAAGGTTCTATAGCTAACGTTTGGTCAGTTTAAATTTTACACAATATGGAATAAGCTCTTGCAAAATACAGAAATAGAAAGGTACCATACAGACATAGGCGATTAATTTCTAACCATACACTTGACACTGAATTTGAACTATTTTCCAAATTTTCTTCATGTACAAAATAATAAGACAAATTTGGGCTTGACATTTTGGAAATCGACCATGTTTCCGAACCGTTTCCTTCCCATCATAAAATGTTTACCATGAGTAACTTTAGCGCACCATAATGTTATGAGCAAAATAACACAGGAAAAATTAAGAAATTTCTTGCATGGCTTGGCTTTTCAAATGTTTCAGAATAATTCTTTAGGTCTTTATCACCCTTTTATCCTTCTTCACTGGTTCAAATAGCTTGTGTAAATGGATCTACAGTCCAAAAAAAACAAAACACTTTCAGTCGTGAGCCGCCGTATCCGGTTCATCTCATGAAGCACAGGCGACAACTTTTGTTGTACAGTTTGTTGTACAGGTAGCCATCTTCACACAGGCGTCCTTTGGAACAAACCAGGAATGTATTGTTTAAAATCAGTTGCCGAAATTGTATACGTTTATAAATTAATCACATAGATGTCAATATTTGCATGCTAACCTGTTTATTTCTGTATTTTCCAGGGGCTTATATTCCATATTATGTATAATTTGTAAACACTGACCAAAGTCTGTGTCTCTTTGTTATCGTGTTTCATCCTTGCACTCTCAGTTGTGAACATTTATTCAAATCCAGGAATTAATTGAAGTGGCATATTATCCTCGGGCATACGCTTTTCAGCATTTTGCAAAATACACTGATGAGAACAACACTCGGTTCACTAAAGCCGGTATATACCAGTAATTACCATGATTGGAAGTGGGAGGAGTCTCCTATTCATTGTCGATAGTCTCATATTTTAATGGTCACAGATTTTCAGGAATATATCAGGTCCAATTTTCAGCCCTCGTGCATGCGTGCAAGTCCTGTTATCGTCCTCATGTGCATCTGTCTGTACGTCTTTGATTTCTCATTACCACCATTTCTCAAGAATGACTAGATGCTAGGGCAAACTTACAATACATGTATTCATGCAATTTGGTCGCAGATCAGAGGCCTATTGAATATCAGTGATATTGATACACATTTTTCCAGGTCACCAGGTCAAACTGTGTCAATTTATCATCAATTCATTGTTACCAACATATGATTACATGTATGCCTAGGAACATCAAAGTCTGTTAAAAATCAGTGAGATTGACTTATTTTTTCTGGATCAGTTGGTCAAATTTCAAGTATGATGAAGCCAATGTTATTTAATTGTTTGTTTCTCGTAACCTTGCTTGTAAAAATACACATGCTGTCAGAGTGCAGTAATTATTAATTATTAACTTGCAAACCAATTGTATACAAATATGAATAAAATCAGCAAGTTTTACTCATGAAAATGTAAATCCCTCATGGATTTTAATTATTTGCCCTCAAAATATAGATGAGGACTGGTTACGGGAAACGAGCCATCATTTATCAGCGGCGTTATAATGTCTGGCTTAATTAACTTATACTTGACACACATCAGATCATGGACTATACAGCCAAAATTATTCTCTGGGTATTGTCGTCATGTATACATGTATTTGATCTGCCATTGAATAATGGCTGTGATAACTGATGTCATCCCTGTATGCAGTTTGTATTGATGCCATGTATATCCTCCTCCCCCCACCCCTCCACTCTAAAGTTATGTTATACATGTATTCATACTGTTGATGAAGTCTGAATTACATCTGTACTACATGTTCTGGTATGTTCTTGTTGCAGGTCTTGAAAGTCACAATATCTATTGGGAAGATCGTCGTGATGTCATCAACTGTCGTGTCAGTTTTGATGGTTTCCCTTTTATGGTTGTTGGGAAGAAGTTGATGGATTGCCACTTTGGTACAGACAGAAAAAAAAATCAGAAACAGAAAAGAAAAAATGAACAGCTCCAGGTTTGTGGTATTTATATGGTAATCACCTTATAAAATTAAATAATCTAATGATATGCCTGTATTTATGGTGAAGTAAGCTTATGCATATTTTTCATGAATGTTCCAAATCATCTAATGACTCCTCAATTTTACACTGATTGTTTCCTTACAGTTTGTTTACTACACAAGTCAAATACCGCATTGTGTATTTCATATCCATGATCACTAAGGTGACACATGACTTGAGTCTTTCCCACCGCTTATAGGGCCAATATCGGCTTATCTTTGGACAAAAAGGCCAAATGATATATACACTGAACAGTGAATGCTGCAAGATATTGTCTCAAGAGTTTAATATCATGATAACTATGTCTCGTGGTTCATCCACTGACCTTTCAAAATTCAATTTGGAAGGTCCGCCTACTTTGCACCTCATCTGGGAAAGAAGGTAAACACCACGGGGTACATGAAATACACCATATGCAGTATTTGAAATAGACCATGAGTGAAACAATGAACGGGAAAGCCAATGGTTCAATTTTGCCCTCTCAGGGACATACAATATCTTGAGAATATTGTGTGTTATGGTAACAATTACAATTAAATATCACATTTCAGATTAAATTATAGGTATATTTGGTAGAGTACCGATTCTATCTATTATGGGAGTTTGTTATTTCTTGAGTTGTTCAATATTGTCTAATTATCCAGGATTATCTACCACTTTAGCAGCATGGCCTTCTCCAGTATAGCCATACATACTCCTCCATACAGCTCATGCCTGCCTATTCGGGATGGTCATCCCTTTCTCCGGGCTGTCCATCCCTTTCTCCGGGTTGGCCACCTCTTGTCTGTACTGGTTATCTACTAGTCCAGTATGGTCAGCCAGTCCTCCATAATGGGCATACTCCACCATACAAATTACAGGCCATCCCTTTCTCCGGGTTGGTCATCCCTTTCTCCGGGTTGGCCATCCCTTTCTCCGTGCTGGCCATACCTTTCTCCAGGTTGGCCACCTCTTGTCTGTGCTGGTCATCTACATGTACTAGTCCAGTATGGCACCCAGTCCTCCAGTATGGCCATACACCTCCATACAGGCCATCCCTTTCTCCAGGTTGGTCATCCCTTTCTCCAGGTTGGTCATCCCTTTCTCCGGGTTGACCATCTCCTGTCTGTGTCGGACATCAACTAGTCCAGTATGGCACCCAGGCCACCAGTATGGCCAGACTCCTCCATACAGGCCATCCCTTTCTCCGGGCTGGCCACCTCTTGTCTGTACTGGTTATCTACTAGTCCAGTATGGTCAGCCAGTCCTCCATAATGGCCATACTCCTCCATACAGGCCATCCCTTTCTCCAGGTTGGTCATCCCTTTCTCCGGCTTGGTCATCCCTTTCTCCGTGTTGGCCACCTCTTGTCTGTACTGGTTATCTACTAGTCCAGTATGGTCAGCCAGTCCTCCATAATGGCCATACTCCTCCATACAGGCCATCCCTTTCTCCGGGTTGGTCATCCATTTCTCCGGGTTGGTCATCCCTTTCTCCAGGTTGGCCACCTCTTGTCTGTGCTGGTTATCTACTAGTCCAGTATCGTCAGCCAGTCCTCCATAATGGCCATCCTCCTCCATACAGGCCATCCCTTTCTCCAGGTTGGTCATCCCTTTCTCCGGGTTGGTCATCCCTTTCTCTGGTTGGCCACCTCTTGTCTGTGCAGGTTATCTACTAGTCCAGTATCGTCAGCCAGTCCTCCATAATGGCCATACTCCTCCATACAGGCCATCCCTTTCTCCGGGCTGGCCATCCCTTTCTCCGGGTTGGCCACCTCTTGTCTGTGCTTGTTATCTACTAGTCCAGTATGGTCAGCCAGTCCTCCATAATGGGCATACTCCTCCATACAGGCCATCCCTTTCTCCAGGTTGGTCATCCCTTTCTCCAGGTTGGTCATCCCTTTCTCCGGGTTGACCATCTCCTGTCTGCTTGGGACATCTACTAGTCCAGTACGGCCATACTCCTCCATACAGGCCATCCCTTTCTCCAGGTTGGTCATCCCTTTCTCCGGGTTGACCATCTCCTGTCTGTGTGGGACATCTACTGGTCCAGTATGGCCATACTCCTCCATACAGGCCATCCCTTTCTCCAGGTTGGTCATCCCTTTATCCGGGTTGACTACTTCTTTTCTGTGTTGGACATCAACTAGTCCAGTATGGCACCCAGGCCACCAGTATGGCCAGACCCCTCCATACAGGCCATCCCTTTCTCCAGGTTGGCCATCCCTTTCTCCGGGTTGGCCATCTCCTGTCTGTGTTGGACATCAACTAGTCCAGTATGGCACCCAGGCCACCAGTATGGCCAGACTCCTCCATACAGGCCATCCCTTTCTCCGGGTTGGCCATCCCTTTCTCCGGGTTGGCCACCTCTTGTCTGTACTGGTTATCTACTAGTCCAGTATCGCCAGCCAGTCCTCCATAATGGCCATACTCCTCCATACAGGCCATCCCTTTCTCCAGATTGGTCATCCCTTTCTCCGGCTTGGTCATCCCTTTCTCCGGGTTGGCCACCTCTTGTCTGTACTGGTTATCTACTAGTCCAGTATGGTCAGCCAGTCCTCCATAATGGCCATACTCCTCCATACAGGCCATCCCTTTCTCCGGGTTGGTCATCCCTTTCTCCGGGTTGGTCATCCCTTTCTCCGGGTTGGCCACCTCTTGTCTGTGCTGGTTATCTACTAGTCCAGTATGGTCAGCCAGTCCTCCATAATGGGCATACTCCTCCATACAGGCCATCCCTTTCTCCAGGTTGGTCATACCTTTCTCCGGGTTGGTCATCCCTTTCTCCGGGTTGGCCATCTCTTGTCTGTGCTGGTTATCTACTAGTCCAGTATCGTCAGCCAGTCCTCCATAATGGCCATACTCCTCCATACAGGCCATCCCTTTCTCCGGGCTGGCCATCCCTTTCTCCGGGTTGGCCACCTCTTGTCTGTGCTTGTTATCTACTAGTCCAGTATGCTCAGCCAGTCCTCCATAATGGGCATACTCCTCCATACAGGCGATCCCTTTCTCCGGGCTGTCCATCCCTTTCTCCGGGTTGGCCACATCTTGTCTGTGCTGGTTATCTACTAGTCCAGTATCGTCATCCAGTTCTCCATAATGGCCAT
>JAVTVY010026195.1:0-111595 GCA_036873755.1 Hanleya hanleyi | reverse complement strand
CACCTTAACACTCTAACATAAAGCCATGATATAGACCGAAGAGAGAACAACAACAGCAACAACAACAACAAGGATGACACATGAGAGAACAACAACAACAAGAAGTTTTTTCACATAGTTTATTCTCCCCAATGTTACATCATACCCAGGCTGGGGGAGCCGCGTCGGGTATATTTACAATTCAAGAAGATTCTTATCCAATCAGAGGCCACCATTTGCATCTGTCATATTCGTTCCTGTCCGTTAGATGTATCCTCGGCTACTCTTGTCCAATCAGAATTCGCCATTTCAGAAAGTTCCATCTTCGACCGTGTTCGCTCTGAACCGTTTGTTCTAATCGTCATCGGGCAGGCCAGGATACCGTTGAGGAAACATATCCTCAGATAGTTGTTTGTGCATTCTGAGTATCTATCAGTGCATGAGTGAATACTTTCATCCGATGGGGGTGGTGGGTCAGCTTAACCACGAAGAATGTAACATTGGTGACCCTCTCCACTATCCACTTGGTGTTGGGACGCTGTTCATAGGCCCATTCCAAGGGACCCACAGTGTCCAGTTGGGCCAGCATCGTCTCTAGCGACGCCCGATTGGTAATGGTGAAAGGATGGTCGTACACTGGGTTGATGGCACTGGAATAGAAATAGCACAATTCACGTGTCATCTTATGGCATAAGATGTACCCAAATGCTACATTTAATGTGAAGGACGTAGGTTGGTCATTGAAGATGGCTTCCACGTAGCTGCGTTGACGGGCGAGTTCGGTCAGTCGGAAATTGTACAAGTTCAATATAGGGCGATGACGGTGGAAGCAGTGTCGGATCATGGACCAATGGCGTCGATACATCTCACTCACTGGATGATCTTCGGGTAAGACATCGCTGGGAACATCCACCGCATCTTCCAGAAAATGTTCGTTGTTGTCAGGCGTATGACTGGAAACAGTAATGCTAGGGACCGGCTGGATATCTAGGCTCTTCTGAGCTGTGGGTATAGACGGGCTCTCCGTGATCGCATCACCAGTGGCATTCTCCTCCCCGGGTTCATCTTCAGTGGATCTGTCCCTCCTGGGTGCCTCTTTAGTGGGAAGTTGTCCCTCATACCGTGGTGACGGACCATAAATCAAACGCTCATGCCGTTTTAACTGACTGGGTCGATTGAAGAGTTGACCACATTCTTCGCATGGACGCTTGGCTGGCACATGAATTGAACGTTCATGGCGCTGTAAATGATCAGGGCGCTGAAACGACAGTGTAGGCCTACATATCGTACAGCTATACCGGGCAGTTCCATCGTGCTTGGTAGCCTCATGGCGGCGCAAGTCGTGCCGGCGAGTGAATGATTTCGAGCACGTAGTACAAGTGAACATCTTGGTGGTTGACAGAGTGTCTGATGAAACAGCCAGGCCGTTTCCTTTTTATAGCAAAGGGGTTAATAATCAGCTTCATGACAAGAATGAGAGCCGGGTCAGCGGTCAGCCAATCGATAAGCACCGAGCCTGAATCCCTACGGTAGTCGCTGATACGTGGTCCGTCGCCATTGCCATTGTGGGGAAAAACCCCAGACAAACACAAACAAGTCTGGACATGTCGAAAGGTCACGCCTCATTCACCCAAACCGGAAGTGACGTCATATGCAAATTTCTTAGGTCAAAGGTCAATAAGGCTCGATTTAACGGGACACTGGCCTTATTGACCTTTGACCAACTGTGAGGTCACTTCCGCTTCCGTTCACGTGACCGGAACTGCCCTTTGACCCCGGCGCGCGCGTCCGTTCACGTGACCGGAAGTGACCTTTGACCCCGGCGCGCAAAGGTTTCCACCGCGGTGGAAACCTTTACACCGCGCGCGCCGGGGTCAAAGGTCACTTCCGGTCACGTGAACGGACGCGCGCGCCGGGGTCAAAGGTCAGCTCCGGTCACGTGAACGGAAGCGGAAGTGACCTCACAGTTGGTCAAAGGTCAATAAGGCCAGTGTTCCGTTAAATCGAGCCTTATTGACCTTTGACCTCAGAAATTTGCATATGACGTCACTTCCGGTTTGGGTGAATGAGGCGTGACCTTTCGACATGTCCAGACTTGTTTGTGTTTGTCTGGGGTTTTTTCCCACAATGACGGCTAATGGCGGCTAATCTGCGGACCGCGTCGAAAGACTACCGTAGGGACCCCAAGTCCCCAAGGTATGGAAAAATCCGGTGCTTATCGATTGGCTGATTGTTCGACCGCTGATTGGTTCTTTTTCTCGACCGCTGATCGCGCCTACATCCGAGTTCTTGTCGCTGACGTCCAAGTTGAACTGATTGTGCTAAAAATAGATCAACAGCTAGCTTGCTATAAAAAGGAAACGGCACGACTTGCGCCGCCATGAGGCTACCAAGCACGATGGAACCGCCCGGTATAGCTGTACGATATGTAGGCCTACACTGTCGTTTCAGCGCCCTGATCATTTACAGCGCCATGAACGTTCAATTCATGTGCCAGCCAAGCGTCCATGCGAAGAATGTGGTCAACTCTTCAATCGACCCAGTCAGTTAAAACGGCATGAGCGTTTGATTTATGGTCCGTCACCACGGTATGAGGGACAACTTCCCACTAAAGAGGCACCCAGGAGGGACAGATCCACTGAAGATGAACCCGGGGAGGAGAATGCCACTGGTGATGCGATCACGGAGAGCCCGCCTATACCCACAGCTCAGAAGAGCCTAGATATCCAGCCGGTCCCTAGCATCACTGTTTCCAGTCATACGCCTGACAACAACGAACATTTTCTGGAAGATGCGGTGGATGTTCCCAGCGATGTCTTACCCGAAGATCATCCAGTGAGTGAGATGTATCGACGCCATTGGTCCATGATCCGACACTGCTTCCACCGTCATCGCCCTATATTGGACTTGTACAATTTCCGACTGACCGACCTCGCCCGTCTACGCAGCTACGTGGAAGCCATCTTCAATGACCAACCTACGTCCTTCACATTAAATGTAGCATTTGGGTACATCTTATGCCATAAGATGACACGTGAATTGTGCTATTTCTATTCCAGTGCCATCAACCCAGTGTACGACCATCCTTTCACCATTACCAATCGGGCGTCGCTAGAGACGATGCTGGCCCAACTGGACACTGTGGATCCCTTGGAATGGGCCTATGAACAGCGTCCCAACACCAAGTGGATAGTGGAGAGGGTCACCAATGTTACATTCTTCGTGGTTAAGCTGACCCACCACCCCCATCGGATGAAAGTATTCACTCATGCACTGATAGATACTCAGAATGCACAAACAACTATCTGAGGATATGTTTCCTCAACGGTATCCTGGCCTGCCCGATGACGATTAGAACAAACGGTTCAGAGCGAACACGGTCGAAGATGGAACTTTCTGAAATGGCGACTTCTGATTGGACAAGAGTAGCCGAGAATACATCTAACGGACAGGAACGAATATGACAGATGCAAATGGTGGCCTCTGATTGGAAAAGAATTTTCTTGAATTGTAAATATACCCGACGCGGCTCCCCCAGCGTGGGTATGATGTAACATTGGGGAGAATAAACTATGTGAAAAAACTTCTTGTTGTTGTTGTTCTCTCATGTGTCATCCTTGTTGTTGTTGTTGCTGTTGTTGTTCTCTCTTCGGTCTATATCATGGCGTTATGTTAGAGTGTTAAGGTGTAGCGACGGGCGTTGACGGGCGTCACTGCATTTCGAAGAATTAGTGACAATTCCATGGAATATCAGAGCTTCTGAGCTATTTCACCAGGGCGTTGAAGCATTAAGAATGACGTTGGTGGGCGTTGCTACAAGATGACACCTCACACGACGCATTCGCACCGCGGATGGTCCATGTCTACACCAAGTAACATCCTTCACTGCTAAAAAATGCCCACTTTCGCTACTACTCGTACTGATGACGTCACCAATGACGTCACAGATGCTGTGGATATCCCTCAAATTGGGGTCTACACCCCGAGAGCTACAACATGATACCTCCCATGACGCATTCGGACCAAGGATGGTCCATCTCTACACCAAATACCATCCTTCACTGCCCCAAAACGCTCACTTTCGCTACTACTCGTACTCATGACGTCACAGATGCTGTGAACAGCCCCCTGGGGGTAGAGTGTGCTAAAAATAGATCACCAGCTAGCGTGCTATAAAAGGGAAGCGGCCTGGCCGTTTCATCAGACACTCTGTCAACCACCAAGATGTTCACTTGCACAACTTGCCAGAAGCAGTTTACTCGTCTAGATAATTTACGACGCCACGAGGCCTCCACCCACAACGATGGACTGTATACTTGTATAACCTGCGCACGGTCGTTTAATCGGGAAGATGCTTTACTGCGCCACGAACGTTCAATTCATGGGCCACCCAAGCGTCCATGCGAGGATTGTGGTCAACTCTTCAAACGACGCAGTCAGTTGCTGCGACACCAACGTTTGATTCATGCCCCGGTACAGAGTCATACGCCTGACAACATCGAACATTTTCTGGACGATTCCACCAAGATGTTCACTTGCACAACTTGTCAGAAGCAGTTTACTCGTCTAGATAATTTTCGACGCCACGAGGCCTCCACCCACAACGATGCACGGTATACTTGTATAACCTGCGCAGGGTCATTTAATCGGGAGGATCAGTTACTGCGCCACGAACGTTCAATTCATGGGCCACGCAAGCGTCCATGCGAGGATTGTGGTCAACGCTTCAAACGACGCAGTCAGTTGCTGCGACACCAACGGTTGATTCATGCCCCGGTACCAGGGCATGAGCGACAACTTCCTACTGAAGAGGAGGTCAGACCCAGTGAAGATAAGCCAGGGGAGACGAACGCTACTGGTGATGCGATGAAGGACAGCCCGCCTATACCCACAGTTCAGAAGAGCCTGGATATCCAGCCGGACCCCAGCGTTACGGTTTCGAGTCATACGCCTGACAACATCGAACATTTTCAGGGCGATCTCTTACAGGACAACCATCCAGTGAGTGACATCGATCGGCGCCATTGGTCCATGACACGGCACTGTTTCCACCCTCATGGCCCTATTCAAGATATTTACAATTTTCCACTGACCAACCGCACCCGTCTACGCAGCTACGTGGAAGCCATCTTCAAAGATCAAACTACGGCCTTCAAATTGAATGTCGCTTTCGGGTACATCTTACGTCACAAAAAGACGGGCCAGTTACGGTATTATTATCCCGGCAATAATATCTATGTGTCTGACCAGCCGTTCACCATCATTAACCGGAGGTCACTAGAGACGATGCTGGAGATACTGGACACCGTGGAACCCTTGAGATGGGCACATCGCCAACGCCCCAACATACAATGGGTGGTAGAGAGGGTAACCAATGTCACGTTTTTCCTTACCAAGCTGACCGACCACCGCCATCGGTTGAATGCGTCACCCGCGCACTGATGAATACCATAACATGCCGCACATACTCTCTATGTCTACATGCTGATCGTTGACTTGAGCTCAGTAAACACTTGTACCTAATGTGACGGTGCGTTAAATAATAAAACATGGTGTTTGATATTTCAATTTGTTTTGCTGTGAACATACTAAACATACCCAGGGCGGCTCCCCCAGCCTGGGTATGATGTAACATTGGGGATAATAAACTATATAAACATTGCTGAACTTGTTGTTATTCACGAAAACCGCTATCCGATTGTATAATACAGAATATATAATTAGTCTAGCCCCCACATCTAGCCTTCACATGGATACCTCACTCGACCCAATAGGCCCATGAGGGGCTCGGCTAGACCCCAAAAACGTCTATTTCCATACTACGGCCAGGCTGCGCATGCGCAGAATGACGATAGTTCAACCCCACACCCATGCCATCAGAGGCTCCCTCACATAGGCTTCACATGGATACATCACACGACCCATTCGAACCGTGAATAGCCCATCTCTAACCCAAACACACACCCACATACCCCCCAAAATGCCTGCTTTCTATACTACGGGCCAGTCTGCGCATGCGCAGACGATTGAACACGGACGAACCATTAGTGTAGTCAAGTGCTCATCCACGAGAGCTTCAAAATAAGACCTCACTCGACCCCATTGGACCATTAGGGACTCACCTAGACTCCAACATGTCCACCCCGTATGGCCCTATACACCCATAGCCATGCAGTATAGGCCTATGGGCCTACCCAGGCCTCAGTGACTTTTTAAAAAAATTTCACCGTTTCGTGCCGGGACACTTCCTATCATGTTCTAAATGACGAGACTAAGAAAACAAATCCAAACAACCCTACCGCAAATGTATAGAAGTACGTTTCCCAGGGGGACAAACATTGATCCTATACCCCCAGTATGGGACTATATGGGGCTCGGTCAATAATTTCACCGATTCGCTCCGGGACACTTCCTATCATGTTTGTTTTGACGAGACTAAGAAAACGAGACCCCGCAACCTATACCGCAAATGTGGAGAAGTAGGTTTCCCAGGATGGTCCTATACCCCCCATACCCCATATAGGCATTTTCACGTAACTTAGAATAAAGTCCGTGTTCCGTATTTTTTCAGGAAAATTTTTACATACACCCACCCTGGAACTAGGGGGAGATAACTCTATTGATAGGCAAGCCCCGTTAAGCCCGGCGACCTATATACGCCCCATACCCCATATAGGCATTTTCGCGGATTTTTCGATAAAGTCCGTGTTCCGTATTTTTTTTTTTTTTTCAGGAAAAATTTTACATGCACCCACCCCATTGACTGGATGCCCCTTCACCTAGGCTTCACATGGATACCTCATACAACTCCATTGGACCATTAGTGGCTCCCCTAGCTCCAAAACGTCTAGCTGGACCCATACAGGGTCCGGTTTTCGACACTAGGTGACCACATCCCGACGAAATGGCCAGTTTTCGACACCGGATGTGCCGCCATCTTGAACATACGTGTCGCCATCTTGGATATGGCCCATAATGCACCGGGTCAAAATACTCGCTTCTGATTGGCTGAGAGCTCTGTGACGGATTTGAAATACTCGCTTCTGATTGGACGAGAGCTCCGCATTGCGTCTGCTCATGCGCAGAATGATATTCCTACCGCACAGCCAACCCATCAGATGCCCCTTCACGAATGCTTCACACGGATACCTCATACAACTCCATCGGCCCATTAGGGACTGCCCTAGCTCCCAAAACGTTTAATTTCATACCCTTGAGCCACCGCGCATGCGCAGAATGCCCATATTTCAACCCCACACCCAGTCCATCAGATGCCCCCTCACATAGGCTTCACTTTGATACCTCACTCGACCCCATTGGACCATTAGTGTCTCCCCTACATCCCAAAACGGCTATTTTCATACCCTTCGGCCACCGTGCATGCGCAGAAGGCCGATATTTCAACCCCACACCCAGCCCATCAGATGCCCCTTCACATAAGTTTCACTTTGATACCTCACTCGACCCCATCGGACCATTTTATCTAGGGACTACTTTTTCTCCGCGGAAGCTTTTTCCCGAGACCGAATCACCGCCAAAACCGCGGCCAGACCGCATCACCGCGGATGAATACATCCTGAATACATCCCCTGCAACAATTGGAACTCTCCTGTGCTGGAGGTAGCTTTTGGTCCTTCTGCCGGAACTATAGTACACTTGACCTCTCCTCCACGTTCCCGCCACAAATGACCTCTACATCCGGGTGAAAGGGACCTCCAAATCCACTAACCCTACTACTCAAGCTCCACACGTCACCAGGTATGTGACTACTGGTATTCGGTACCAGGGTCAGTACGCGGTACCAGCGATCTGTTGTGTATACATCGCTCATAAACACTGGTGCTCAGGTTGGAGAACCCACGCGAAAATACAAGTTACTTGATAGTCATAGTGAGAAAAAGACGATGTCAGTTGTACCGGTATATTTGCGGATACATTTGTTGTTGTAGAATATTAACTAAGAACGTTTGAACTTGAGCACGGGTGGTAGACGTATATAGTTGTAAGGTGTTACAGTTGTTGTGCACCGGTTCCCGGCAAAATTAATAGTCTGGAGATATGACATTTACTTAACATTCGAAAGTATTTTCCTTGAAGGTCATCAGACTTGATATATCCTCATTGGACACGTAAGTATACATTCAATTGTGGGGTATTTCTCCACAAGTAGAGTTATACAACTGAAGATCTCCGGCGTCTAGCGACTTTGTCCTGTTTTTGTTTTTTTCACATGTAAAAAATCACCACTGAAAACGCGGCGAGTTTGGTGCTATACAACTTGGCAAAACTCTCCTCTCGCCGATTTAAACTCCGGCGCGTGACGCCACTCGCCACGGAGACCCCTTCATCGTTTTATACTGGAAAATTATTACATCTTGAGGGACTTATATAATTCTTTGCCGGTCAATCTTTCCTAGTGCGATTAATCGTTCCCGGATGTCAAACCATCATTCATATATGTTGGACAATTATACTTGATGACGGAACCATACCTGAGTAGCAGGAAGAGTAGTATATAAAGGGCATCTTGACCGCCATTTCGGAGGAGACAACTCTGTTTGAACAATTTTGTGGTAGTGCCATGTGGTGCTGACGACACATTCGCTCACGTGACCGGAAGTGGCCTTTCGGTGCATGTATTCCTCCGCGGTGATGCAGTTCGGTGGTGATGCGATCGCGAGGAGAAACTTCCGCGGGCAGAAAGTAGTCCCGAGACTTCAAATACGCGGAGTTGGGGGGGGGGAGCGGGGGGAGATTCTCCGGGAATGTCTGGCAATGTCCGGGAATCTCAGGTCATCCCCGGCAATGTCCGGCCATCTCCGGGAGAATATAAGGGACAATAAGGCTTTAATACCAAAGCATCAATGGAATGCATGGAACAGGGTGCCTAGCATGGTCAATTTACACCGACTGTATGTGTTGCTCCCAATCGCCCAGAAATCGAATTTGTGCCACTTTAGGAGTGGTCTAGATATTTTCCTAATAAATTTATCTATCTTTTGACCCATCTTTGGGCGTTTAAATAGGGGCGTTCATACCCTCCGAGACAGCGGTAAATGGGTATTATCTGCATACGGTCAATTTACAAAGACTGTATGTGTTGCTCCGAATCACCCAGAAATCGAATTTGTGCCACTTTAGGAGTGGTCTATATATCTTCCTAATAAATTTATCTATCTTTCTGACCCATTTTTGGGCGTTTAATGAGTGGCTGTCATACTCTCCGAGACCCTTATATTCTCCCGGAGATGGCCGGACATTGCCGGAGATTCCCGGACATTGCCAGACATTCCTGGAGAATCCCCCCCGCGTATTTGAAGTCGCGAGACTACTTTCTGCCCGTGGAAGCTTCTCCTCGTGATCACATCAACGCCGGACCGCATCACCGCGGAGGACCGCATCACCGCGGAGGAATACATGCCGTCAATGGTCACTTCCGGTCACGTGACCGTATGTGACGTTCAAACAGTGTTATCTCCCCTTAAATGGCTGTCAACATGCGCTTTATATACTACTAGGGAGACTACTATTTCCGAGGGACCATTATTCCTGTATGCTGGACAATCATTTACACATGTTTTTGTCGGGCAATCATTTCTGAGAGTTTAATCGTCATTCTTATTTGCTGGACGATTACTCATAGTGGCGGACATCCATTCCTGGTTATCGATCGGCCGATCATATATGTTTGGCAATTAATCTGAACAATTTCTGTGAAGAGGCATCATTATGAGTGGTGACGGAGGGGGAGCAATATTCTTGTCGGTCGGGCATTCATTCCTATGTGCGGACCATCATTCATGTATGCTTGGACAATATTACTGGGACGCGGGCCTGAGGCTATCACTCTTGAGGGGGAGTGTGTGTCATTCCTATTTTCAGGACAATCACCTACTGGCGGACATATTTCGTTCCTTGGACATGAGACGCGGGCCGGACGCTATCATTCCTGAGGGGGAGTGTGTGTCATTCCTATTTTCAGGAAAATTACCTAGTGGCGGAAATATTTCGTTCCTCGGACGTGAGACGCCGGCCGAACGCTATCATTCCTGAGCGAGAGTGTGTGTCATTCCTATTTTCTGGACAATCACCTAGTGGCGGACATATTTCGTTCCTCGGACGTGAGACACCGGCCGGACGCTATCATTCCTGAGCGGGAGTATGTGTCATTCCTATTGTCAGAACAATCACCTAGTGGCGGACATATTTCGATCCTCGGACGTGAGACGTCGGTCGGACGCTATCAATCCTGAGCGGGAGTGTGTGTCATTCCTATTTTCAGGACAACCACCTAGTGGCGGACATATTTCGTTCCTCGGACGTGAGACACCGGCCGGACGCTATCAGTCCTGAGCGGGAGTGTGTGTCATTCATATTTTCAGAACAATCACCTAGTGGCGGACATATTTCGATCCTCGGACGTGAGACGCCGACCGAACGCTATCATTCCTGAGGGGGAGGGTGCGTCACTCCTATTATCTACTAGTGGCGGACATATTTCATTCCTGTGACGTGAGACGACGGCTGGACGCTATCAGTCCTGAAGAGGAGTGTGTGCCATTCCTATTTTCTGGACAATCACCCAGTGGCGGACATATTTCGTTTCTGGGAGATGAGACGCCGGCCGGACGCTATCATTCCTGAGGGAGAGTGTGTTACACTCCTATTTTCTGGACAATCACCTAGTGGCGGACATATTTCATTCCTGTGACGTGAGACGCCGGCCAGACGCTATCATTCTCGAGGGAGAGTATAAGTGTCACTCCTATTTCCTGGACATTCACATAGTGGCGGACATATTTCGTTCCTGTGACGTGAGATGCCGCGGCCAGACGCTATCATTCCCGAGGGGGAGTGTGTGTCACTCCTTTATGCTAGACAATCACCTAGTGGCGGACATATTTCGTTTCTGGGACGTGAGACGCCGACCGGACGCTATCATTGCTGAGGGGGAGTGTGCGTCACTCCTATTTTCTGGACAATCACCTGGTGGCGGATATATTTCGTTCCTGTGACGTGAGTCGCCGGTAGGACGCTATCATTCCTGAGGGGGAGTGTGTGTCACTCGTATTTTCTGGACAATCACCTAGTTGCGAACATATCTCGTTCCTGGGACGAGATACGCAGGACGGACTGTATCATTCTTGAGGGGGAGTGTGTGTCACTCCTATTTTCTGGACAATCACCTATTGGCGGACATATTTCGTTCCTGTGACGTAAGACGCCTGCCAGACGCTATCATTCTCGAGGGAGAGTATAAGTGTCACTCCTATTTTCTGAACAATTACCTAGTGGCGGACATATTTCGTTCCTGTGACGTGAGACGCCGGTAGGACGCTATCATTCCTGAGGGGGGGGGGAGGGGGGAGTGCGTGTCACTCCTATTTCCTGGACAATCACCTAGTGGCGGACGTATTTCATTCCTGTGACGTGAGATGCCGGCCGGACGCTGTCATTCCCGAGGGGGAGTGTGTGTCACTCCTTTTTGCTAGACAATCAACTAGTGGCGGACATATTTCGTTTCTGTGACGTGAGACGCCGGCCGGACGCTATCATTTCTGAGGAGGAGTGTGCGTGTTTCCTATTTTCTGGATAATCACCTAGTGGCGGACATATTTTGTTCCTGTGCCGTGAGGCGCCGGTAGGACACTTATCATTCTTGAGGGGTAGTGTGTGTCACTCCTATTTTCTGGACAATCACCTAGTGGCGGACATATTTCGTTCCTGTGCCGTGAGATGCCGGCCGGACGCTATCATTCCCGATGGGGAGTGTGTGTCACTCCTTTTTTGCTAGACAATCACCTAGGGGCGGACGTATTTCGTTTCTGGGACGTGAGACGCCGGCCGGACGCTATCATTTCTGAGGGGGGGGGGGGTGTGTGACATTCCTATTTTCTGGACAATCACCTGTTGACGGATAAATTCCGCAAAATGCTGTAAGACCGTTGTAACATATAATCATTAATAACATAAACATTTGTCAGTCGCTAGAACCACTAGTCGCTCAAATCGCCATCCTTGCTTTAGAACAGTGCCCCATGGTGGCACAGTGCAAAAGAGATGACGTCATCATGTTTGCCATAATTTGATTAGTGGATATAACAAAGATTATTCATTCAAACATGATGTCTGATATATTTTTGCATTTTTTTTTGCATTTTTTCATCAGATTATGAATGGTCCCCTGTTAACATGCTCGCTACCACATTTTTCGTAGTGACGGAGTCGCCTGCAATTGTCACAAAATTGTAAAATTAGTTGGCGACCCGACAACTGCTAATGACACAAATGTGGCAATGGGACAATTGTATCATTAGTTTCTACATTGCACTCATAATAGAGCAGTAGTATATAAAACCCCGGAGCCCGTGACTTTCACCCGGATGTAGAGGTCATTTGGGGAGGATTTGAGGAGGAGAGGTCAAGTGCACTATAGTTCCGGCAGAATAACCAAAAAGCTATCTCCAACACAGGAGAGTTCCAATTGTTGCAGGGAATGTATTCCTCCGCGGTGATGCGGTCCTGGCGGTGATGCGGTCGCGGAAAAAAGCTTCCGCGGAGAAAAAGTAGTCCCTAGATAAAATGGTCCGATGGGGTCAAGTGAGGTATCAAAGTGAAGCATTCGTGAAGGGGCATCTGATGGGCTGGGTGTGGGGTTGAAATATCGGCATTCTGCGCATGGGCGGTGGCCCAAGGGTATGAAAATAGCCGTTTTGGAGCTAGGGGAGTCCCTAATGGGCCGATGGAGTTGTATGAGGTATCAATGTGAAGCCTAGGTGAAGGAGCATCCAGTCATGGGTGGGTGCATGTAAAATGTTTCCTGAAAAAAAAAAACGGAACACGGACTTTATCGAAAAATCCGTGAAAATGGCTATATGGGGTATGGGGGGTATATAGGTCGCCGGGCTTATTGGGACTTGCCTATCAATAGAGTTATCTCCCCCTAGTTCCCGGGTGGGTGTATGTAAAATTTTTCCTGAAAAAATACGGAACACGGACTTTATCCTAAAGTACGGAAAATGCCTATATGGGGTATGGGGGGTATATAGGTCGCCGGGCTTAACGGGGCTCGCCTATCAATAGAGTTATCTCCCCCTAGTTCCCGGGTGGGTGTATGTAAAATTTTTCCTGAAAAAATACGGAACACGGACTTTATCCTAAAGTACGGAAAATGCCTATATGGGGTATGGGGGGTATAGGACCATCCTGGGAAACCTACTTCTATACATTTGCGGTAGGGTTGTTTGGATTTGTTAGACCCATGTAGGCCCATACTGGGGTATAGGACCGATGTTTGTCCCACTGCGTAACCTACTTGTAGACATTTGCGGTAGGGTTGTTTGGATTTGTTTTCTTAGTCTCGTCATTTAGAACATGATAGGAAGTGTCCCGGAGCGAAACGGTGAAATTTTTGAAAAAAGTCACCGAGACCCATATAGACCCATATAGTCCCATACTGGGGTATAGCACCGATGTTTGTCCCCCTGGGAAACCTACTTCTATACATTTACGGTATGGTTGTTTGGATTTGTTTTTCACGTCTCGTCAAGACAAACATGATAGGAAGTGTCCCGGAGCGAAACGGTGAAATTTTTGAAAAAGTCCGAGGAGCCCCATATAGACCCATATACTGATATATATTTGATATTTCTGGAACATCATGATGTCTTGCCGGCATCATTGAAAACTGTTGACCGCTTCTCTCTTGCAGGAAACAAGCCTATGTTGATGTATACTATGATTGTCTTTTTGAATTTGGTGCTAATACTGTTATGTGGAAAATGGAATAGGTCTTTGGATTATGGACGCGGATATTCTCTAATGGACGACGGCTGGATTATGAATGACGGACTAGACGCTTGTAATAATAAGCCCAATGTATGTATAAATCCATACGGGGTGGACATGTTGGAGTCTAGGTGAGTCCCTGGTGGTCCAATGGTGTCGTATGAGGTCTTATTTTGAAGCTCTCATGCAGGAGCACTTGACTACACTAATGGTTCGTGCGTTGTCAATACTCTGCGCATGCGCAGCCTGGCCGTAGTATAGAAAGCAGACATTTTTGGGTGTGTTTGGGTTAGAGATGGGCTATTCACGGTTCGAATGGGTCGTGTGAGGTATCAAAGTGAAGCATTCGTTAAGGGGCATCTGATGGGCTGGGTGTGGGGTTGAAATATCGGCATTCTGCGCATGCGCGGTGGCCAAAGGGTATGGAAATAGACGTTTTGTCGAGCCTCATTGGCCTTTGACCTCGGCCAAACCACTTTTAATCGGAAGGGGTGCAAGGTTGGTCAAAGTCAACCGGTGCACTACCCAATGTAGGTTCTACTGAAATGGACTTGACCTTTGACCTCAGAAATTTGCATATGACGTCACTTCCGGTTGGGGTCAATGAGGCGTGACCTTTGGACATGTCTAGACTTGTCTGTGTTTGTCATGTACTGGGGTTTTCCCCCACAATGGCGGCTAATCCGCCATGTTGGAACAAGGCGGCTAATGGTGGCTAATCCGCCATGTTGGAACATGGCGGCTAATGGCGGCTAATCCGCCATGTTGGCATCCGGGGTGTTCCCCGGCCCCGGCCCCGCCCCGGCCGCAGCGCGCCCCGGCCGCAGGGCGCTCGCGCGCGGGTTCTCCGGACGCGCGCGTCATCACCAGGGCGTGACCTTTGGACATGTCCAGACTTGTCTTCTAGACAAAATGGCGGACTAGACCCGGAGAATACCGAAGAGGTCCCCCGCTGTGAGTGAGTGAGTGAGTGAGTGAGTAAGTGAGTGAGTGAGTGAGTGAGTGAGTGAGTGAGTGAGTGAGGCGTGCAAAACGCCTGTGAGGCGTCCCCAACGCCCGTCTTAACGCATGGACGCACTAACGACGTTGAGTGAGTGAGTGAGTGAGTGAGTGAGTGGTCATATAAGGTCGTTTGTACACCATTAGCCTCAGTCTGTATCCATCCTTTGACCGGGTACCATGTCGAGTACATGTCCGTTCTGTCAAAAGACACTCTCTCGTCGCGACAATATGCTCAGACATATGCGTCTAACGCATAGACAAGAGACACCACCAAGTCCCGCTATAGGTCCACCAAGTGGCGTAGGACATCCCTATACGATGACGGTGAGCGGCCCTACGGGGTGTGGAAAGACGTCCTGGGTGATGAAGTTTCTAGAGGAAGGTGTGGCAACCCCAGCTCCGACACGTGTTGTTTGGTGTTATAGCCAGTGGCAGCCCGCCTACGAAACTACGCGATTACAGAATGTGAGCTTTGTCCCAGGAATTCCTCACGACATAGACGAACCCTATTACTTCGATTCCGAGCAGACCAACGTGGTAGTGCTCGATGATCTGATGAGTGCGGCCAAGGACAATTCGAAAATCGCCGACCTATTCACCAAAGGGTCCCATCATCGCAATCTGTCCGTCATCTATTTGACTCAGAATCTCTTTCCTCAAGGGAAGGCGTCCAGAGATATTGCCTTGAACTGCCAATACTTTGTGTTGTTCTCCAATCCCATTGACAGAGCACAAATCCGTGTGTTTGGTAGTCGAATTTATCCTCAGAACATCGACCATTTCATGCAGGCGTTTCAAGGAGCGACAAGTCGTCCGTACGGCTACCTGTTCGTAGATTTAAAAGCCCATACCCCGGAAGATCGTCGGCTGACGACCCACCTGTTACCCGGCGAGGCATCACCACAGCCCCTACATTATCCACCGAGTCCACATCTGGTAGGGCAGCAGCAGCAACCCACCCCCATACAGCGTGTCCCCTTCATACCATCAGTCCCGGAATATCACCCAACCGTGAAGGACCAACCCGAGGTTGAAGAACATAATGTGAACTCGAGGCTATGGAAGGATTTGTTCAAAGAAAGTATGGACGCCGAGCTGGGCGAGATGTTGGAGGCCACAGGAAACAAGTTTCAACGCAAAGGGTATTCGAAAGAGGAAGCCGCAATTTTAGCCCATAACAGATTGGCACCCAGACTACGACGGGCTTTACGTCAGCGGTATGTCGACCTCGTGACCCACATGAAATTGTTGGATAAGGACCCAGTCCATATGGAAATTGAAAGAACAGCGTCGATGTTGAAAACCTCGGGCATGAACTGGAAAGCGGCGTATGTCAGAGCAATAGCACTAAAGAAACATTTGTTCGAACGCATCATTAAGACCAAAAGCGTCTCACTATAAATAGACCACACGGCACCAGTCCCCTCATTTCACCATGAGCACTGCAGAGTCCAACTTGTTTGAACTCGACAACGAGGATATTCTAGCCGAAGCCTTACGTCAAGCCAATGTCGATGCTATTATTGATACAGCGCAAGGTGGAGTCACCGTTCAGCACCAACGTATGCCTTCACATCTTACCACGTTCATAGATGACATCCAATGGGTGACACGCGTATGTCTTCTGCTGCGTAAGAGACAGATAATATCCAACGAGGATACCAACACAACTACCCGTGCCCAGCATCTGCTGACCCTGCATGAGACATTTCAAACCTTTATGGAGACCCAGCTGGAGACGGGAAATTATCTTCTTCAACCTCCAACATCAACGTCCAGTGATGATGGACATTGCATAACGCGTTGAGACATGTATGGAGACGGGCGTTGAGACGGACGTTATGGCGTTGAGATGGGCGTTAAAGCGTAACAACGGGCGTTGATGGGCGTTACTGTCTATAAAAGCAAGCGTATTTCCAAAAACACGCACAGTCGACGTTCAACCGTGAACATGGCATATACTTGCTCTGAGTGCGAACGCACGTTCACCAGGCATTACGATATGATGCGACACCAGAAAAATATACATGGGATTGAAGACTCCGAGGAGTCCGTTGAGGCGGATGCTGATACAGAGACTGCTGAGAGTGTATCGACTGATACCGAAACAGAGATTGCTGAGAGTCCATCTAGTGATACAGAGAGCTTGACCTCAGATAGTCAGCCTACATCCGTGGAAAGTGAGGCAGAACCTACCTTCTGGGATCGTATTGTGACAGCAGCTATCAATACTTACGCTGCAGCGATCGAGGACGCCGGAGAGGATAATTTACAACAGGCATACACCCAAATGCGCCCTCGCATCAGGAAAACAGCCATGGCGATCTATGAACAGTATACCTTACTACCGCTTGAAATGAAAGGCGACCCCACGCACAGGTCCATCATGAAGACCAAGCGTCACTTGGAAGAGGCTATGGGGCTACCACCCACCGAGGCCCTGGAAAATGCGATCAGAATGCGCAAACAACTGTTTCAGGACATGCTGCCCGAAGAATATCCAGGCCTGCCCGACGACGCTTAGGTCACACCGAGCAAAGATGGAACATTTTGAAATGGCGACTTCTGATTGGACAGGAATACATCTAACGGACAGGAACGAATATGACAGATGCAAATGGTGGCCTCTGATTGGACAATAGTCTTTTTGAGTTGTAAACATACCCAACGCGGCTCCCCCAGCGTTGGTATGATGTAACATTGGGGAAAATAAACTATATGAAAATAACTTGTTGTTGTTGTTGTTCTCTCAAGTGTCATCCTTGTTGTTGTTTGTACAAGCCCCCTGTTCTGGGCTTCAGTTTTCACGTGGTTGTTCTCACGTTGGTGTTGTTACTGAATACAAAACAAAATGAGATCGCACCAAAAAACCCTGTCTTATTCATAATGCATAAATGCCCAATGTGGAGATTCAGTCAAACTGAAATCAGTGGTGTAGGATGGGGCCAAAATGTAACCCATCAATGTTAGAATGCAAGAGCACTATAGTAAAATAGAGAGCCAATGAAATCAGCCCACAGACCAAGTACGTGTTTTGGTCTAGGTTTGGAGCGGGCATTTCATTGAGGTGCGCGCACTGCCGGTGATGACGCGCACTTCCGGTGAACATCATCCCCGCGCGCGCGCTGCGGCCGGAGAACCCGCGCGCGCGCGCGCGCTGCGGCCAGGGCGGGCCGGGGCAGGCCGGGGCGGGCCGCGGCCGGGCCGGGAAAGTTGGAGGTAGTGTTTGAGCATTCTGAAAAAAACGGAAGTGACGTCACACACACTTGCGCAGACCCACCAAACCACGTGAATGTTAGTCCAGGTGGATGCTCCCCCACCTAGGATTCACATGGATACCTCACTCGACACAATAGGCCCATGAGGAGCCCCCTAGATCCCAACACGTCTATTTCCATACCACTTTGTCCACTGCCATGCGCAGAATGACGATATTTCAACCCCACACCCAGCCCATCAGATGCCCCCTCACATAGGCTTCACATGGATACCTCACACGACCCATTCGAACCGTGAATAGCCCATCTCTAACCCAAACACACCCAAAAATGTCTGCTTTCTCTACTACGGCCAGGCTGCGGATGCGCAGACTATTGACAACGTACGAACCATTAGTGTAGTCAAGTGCTCCTGCATGAGAGCTTCAAAATAAGACCTCACTCGACCCCATCGGACCATTAGTGGCCCACCTAGACTCCAACACGTCCACCCCGTATGGACCTATACACCCATAGCCATGCAGTATAGGCCTATGGGCCTATATGGGTCTCGGTGACTTTTTTCAAAAATTTCCCCGTTTCGCTCCGGGACACTTCCTACCAGACTAAGAAAACAAATCCAAACAACCATACCGCAAATGTCTAGAAGTAGGTTTCCCAGGGGGGACAAACATTGGTCCTATACCCCCAGTATGGGTCTATATGGGTCTCGGTGACTTTTTTCAAAAATTTCACCGATTCGCTCCGCGACACTTCCTATCATGTTTGTCTTGACGACACTAAGAAAACAAATCCAAACAACCATACCGCAAATGTATAGAAGTAGGTTTCCCAGTGGGACAAACATTGGTCCTATACCCCTAGTAGTGAGTGAGTGAATAGGGTTTAACGTCGCTTTCAACATTTTTTCAGCTATATCACGACGGGGAAGGGAAGGGAGGGGAGGGGCAGGGGCAGGGGTACCTACTTGTAACAGAGCAGATCTAATGCTGCCATTTTATAGTGCTGTCCCACTGAAATATCATGCCGTAGGCAGACATGACACCCCACTCAGTCACATTATACTGACACCGAGCGAACCAGTCCTTGTTCTATCCTCTTAATGCTGAGCGTAAGCGAGGGAGCAACAAGTTCCATTTTTCAAGTCTTAGGTATGACCCGGCCTGGGATCGAACCCAGTACCTACCGCTTACGAGGCCGACGCTCTAACCATTAGACCACCGCAGTGCGGTCCTATACCCCTAGTATGGGACTATATGGGTCTGTATGGTACTTTTTCAAAAATTTCAACGATTCGCTCCGGGACACTTTCTATCGTGTTCTAAATGACGAGACTAAGAAATCAAATCCAAACAACCATACCGCAAATGTCGAGAAGTAGGTTTCCCAGGATGGTCCTATACCCCCCATACCCCATATAGGCATTTTCCGTAATTTAGGATAAAGTCCGTGTTCCGTATTTTTTCAGGAAAAATTTTACATACACCCACCTGGAACTAGGGGGAGATAACTCTATTGATAGGCAAGTCCCAATAAGCCCGGCGACCTATATACCCCCATACCCCATGTAGGCATTTTCTCGGATTTTTCGATAAAGTCCGTGTTCCGTTTTTTTTTTTTTCAGGAAAAATTTTACATGCACCCACCCATGACTGGATGCCCCTTCACCTAGGCGGCTTCACATTGATACCTCATACAACTCCATCGGCCCATTAGGGACTCCCCTAGCTCCAAAACGGCTATTTTCATACCCTTGGGCCACCGCGCATGCGCAGAATGCCGATATTTCAACCCCACACCCAGCCCATCAAATGCCCCTTCACGAATGCTTCACTTTGATACCTCACTCGACCCCATCGGACCATTTTATCTAGGGACTACTTTTTCTCCGCGGAAGCTTTTTTCCGCGACCGCATCACCGCCAGGACCGCATCACCGCGGAGGAATACATTCCCTGCAACAATTGGAACTCTCCTGTGCTGGAGGTAGCTTTTTGGTCATTCTGCCGGAACTATAGTGCACTTGACCTCTCCTCCTCAAATCCTCCCCAAATGACCTCTACATCCGGGTGAAAGTTACGGGCTCCGGGGTTTTATGTACTACTTACAGCTTCATTCAAACAGTTGGAGTCTCCAATATAAGGCAGTCGCAAACTGATTATTTATTAGCCACATATTCAAAAAAAAAATAAAGAATATAAACATCCTACCGACACGTGTAGTATATACCGGGTATTGAGACCCAATTATAGAATAATGAATGATATGGCCCTATATATCTTTATTGCAGACAAAACATCCATACAGATTTACTAGGGCTAAGAAAAAAGACACTTATCATAGTCAATATAAAATATATCAAACAATTTGCATATATAAGCTGCATACGTGAGCAAAAACACGACTAAATGAAAAAGATAAGAATGTATTTATCGGGATAAAAGTTGTTTTTTTCCAGGGAGAATAATTATATGAAGTTATTATTGTCTATTATAGGGCCACATGAAGGTCAGACTAAAATATGGACATGGATCCTGAAGACAGAAAGACATTGTGACCTACAAGGATTTGTACCGTACATGATTCGTTGTTCATACTACAAAACGAGCATCGAACCGGTGCATCATTTATACCTGCGAACGATAGCCAAATATTGTGAAAATTCTGGGATAAATAACCAAAGGATCGTTTAAGCGGATGTTACTTCATTCCAGTACCAGTGTAGCCCATGTGAACTACAGTTCAATTTCCGTTTTTGTTTGTTTTTTTTTTAAATCAAAAATTTTAATTTGACCGTCAATTTTGAATTTTCGTTTTTTGTTTTCGATTTCGCAAGATCAAAAATTGAATTTCAATTTCGTTTTTCTTTTTATTTCGCGCAAAATTGAAAATCAAATACTGAAAATTGCATCGAGTTGTCTGTTTTCGTTTTTTTTATATTTCAACTTAGACGTATCAATGTTAAGTGCCCACGCACAAGGGTTATATGGCTTCACTTACGGTACTAGGAGTAGAACAGAACACGCAAATCGGGTCGTATAAGAGATGCGGACCCCATTTAAAGAGACAAGTGAGTTTTACTAAACGAGATGCCTGGAGCCTGGCATTCCCACTAGGTAGTATAGTCCGACTGTGCATGCGCGCGAAGCTACCAGACCAATAGACAGGTCTGGACAGGTGGCATCCCGCTGTTCTCGTTGACTATTGGTACTGGAGCTTTAGCCAATCAGGATACAGTCTTGGATTTTTTCCAGTTCTAAAATAGATGTTTAGAACGCTTTTGAGCGAACAGTATTCGTGCACAGAACCACTATTGATTAGTGTTTTAAAATATTGTACTTATAAAGATACCAACAAAACATGTACGGTAATACCAATAAGAATATTGCACTGATGGGCCGCGAAAGAAGCACACAACCGCCACGATTGACACCGGACGTCTGAATGTTTCAACGCTTCAATGCATCAAGTCCACTCATCCGCCACTATTTTCTGAGACCTGTAGCGTTGGAGCGCTCAGAAGCCCGTCAATGCTAAGCGTCAAAAACGCTTCAGTGCTTTAAATGCGAGTGTCAACCGCTTCAACGCATCGACGCCGTTTGTTAAAAACGCGTCAACACTTTAGTGCGGGCATCATCTCGTTTCAACGCATGAACTTCAAACATACGTACACATGCACACATGCACGCACACATACACGCACCCAAGGGGAAGTTCCTTTATGGTTATTATTGGGGTACCCACGTGTTTGTTTTAATACCCTAGTGGGAATGCCAGGCTCCAGGTGTATCTCATTTAATGAAACTCTCATGGGTCTCAATGCCGTTGTTCTTCGCATCATGCTTCGTACATAGTGCGCATGCCTACTCGATCGTACGCATGCGCAGTTGGACTATTATGCTCTAGTACGAATGCCTGGCACAAGGGATCTCGTATAGTGAAGTGAAACTTCCGTATTACGCTCCACATCTGCATATACGACCCGATTTGCGCCTTCAATACTACTCTGCGAACCGGAAGTGTCATCATAACCCTTGTGTTCTTAGCTACCTATAGGAAAACTGCTTTCCACAACACTAAACAAAATACTTACTACTCCATTATTCCCACAGATCAATTTCACATAAACTAGGATGAAAGTAACTCCGAAAATGGAAGTCATTGTGATAAAATATTCTATATTTCGGCAGTGCTTATGCCATCATCAGGAATACATATAAACAATTGGAGTATACAGTCGGCTATATATACAAGTTTGAGTGGAAAAGGCGGCAAATATACAAGCGAGCTTTGGGGTTCAGCAAACAATACCACTGGTGGGAGTTACACTCAATATATTAGTGAGTACTAGTTAATACAATGAAGCTCATGTTCACCTAAAGACAATCAGGTCCTTAGATGCCATTATTCCATGATTTAGTTTAGGTGTTTTACTCTTGATAGCGAGTGCTTCTTTGAACAATAGTTCATTCCAATTCTTGGCTTGGTCTATTATTTTAACATTTGGTAATAACATGTGAGGGGACAGAGCAAATGTACGTCTTTTGTCTGCACCAACTGGTATAGCCATGAGATCATATATGTGTTGAGATCCAATCACATGTCTTGAAATGTCTTGGTTTTCAACACATATATGATCTCATGGCTATACCAGTTGGTGCAGACAAAAGACGTACATTTGCTCTGTCCCCTCACATGTTATTACCAAATGTTAAAATAATAGACCAAGCCAAGAATTGGAATGAACTATTGTTCAAAGAAGCACTTGCTATCAAGAGTAAAACACCTAAACTAAATCATGGAATAATGGCATCTAAGGACCTGATTGTCTTTAGGTGAACATGAGCTTCATTGTATTAACTAGTACTCACTAATATATTGAGTGTAACTCCCACCAGTGGTATTGTTTGCTGAACCCCAAAGCTCGCTTGTATATTTGCCGCCTTTTCCACTCAAACTTGTATATATAGCCGACTGTATACTCCAATTGTTTATATATATTCCTGATGATGGCATAAGCACTGCCGAAATATAGAATATTTTATCACAATGACTTCCATTTTCGGAGTTACTTTCATCCTAGTTTACTTACTACTCACCTGGAAACTGAGAACATTATATCAGATAACCAATCCGGCTTTCAGGAAATGACGACAAACAATAGACAACCTTTTCATATTAAAAACCGTTCCAAAATTTCTTCCAAAAAGAAACTTTACCTATGTTTCATCGACTTCGCCAAGGCCTTTGACACTCTCTGGTATAACGGTATATTAGTCAAATTACTCCGTTCCAACATAGGTGGTAATTTCTATAAAATTAACAAATCCATGTATGCAAACACTTAAACAGCCTTAAACTCAACCACAACAGTACAGACTTCTTCCCGTCCAACATAGGTCTAAAACAGGGAGATAACCTCAGTCCCACTGTCTTTAACCTTTACCTTAATGACCTTTACCTTAATGACCTTTATTTTAACCCGTCACTATGCATGCCTGTTACCCTACATGAGAAGAGCATCTATCATCTGTTATGGACAGATGATCTCGTTCTCCTCTCGGAAAGTCCAGAAGTACTCCAAGAAAGCTTATACATGCAGACTCCAGGATTATTGTAAACGCAGACACCTTCAAATTAATTTTAAAAAACCAACATCATGAACACCCAAAAGGGTAGATAAACAAATAATATCCCTACTTTCACCCTAAACTCAGTCCATCTCGAGAACACAACAGCGTATACATACTTGGGTTGTACAATCAACTATCAAGGAAATTTCACACCAACTCGAACCATATTATACAATAAAGCAATGAAAGCATTTTCAAAATACGTGAATCCTTTAATGGAACAAACCCACCTCCAGCCATTTATAAAAATTGTTTGACACACTTGTTACACCCCTTCTCCGATAAGGCAGTGGGGGCACTCTGGGGAGAAGAACAAACTTCAAAGTTCAACCATGACATAGATCACTATTATGACCCCATTTGAAAAACTTCACACAAAATATTGCAAACTCAATCTTCGTGTAAATAAATACACCTCTAACTGTGCATGCAAAGCTGAACTGAACAGATATCCCCTCATCTTTGATATTAATACATCCATCTTAAAATGAAATGCGACTGGAAAACTGTCCTCAAAACTCAATCATTTATGATGCCTATCACTGCAGCAAAATATTACACCATGCCCAAAAATCGAGTTGGCATAATAACATACCAAAACTATTAAGTCAACAAAATATACCCCCTCTAGTCACACTAGACCTGAATACAAAACTATACATTAGAGAAAATAGATAATTCACCCAAATTGCTGACATATAGAAAACTATACAGACCAGACAACAACATCCACTATCTGCAAACAATAAAAAAAAATTACGGACAATCTCTCACAAAAATGAGAAAATCTGCACACAATCTGGAGATTGAGAAAGGCTGAAGCAAAAAAACTAACAGGAGGACCGACTCTGCAAACTTTGTAGTGATGGTAGAGAAGATGAAATACTCTTCATCTGTAAATGTCCAAAAATCATACACAAACGAAAGAAACTATTCCAATACGTGCAAACAAAGCTTCCCAACTTTACCTCTTTGGATGACAACAAAAGACTAGCAGTCATCCTTATCTGTACAACCTCATCATCTCTACAGGTATCAAAATTTATACATGAAATGATGATATACATAACAAAGCTGCTGTCCCGACCCCCTGTCAGAGCTCAAACAAATTCAAACACAACACGAGACACATTTCTCGTGTTACACAAGTATATCTACATACTACTGTATTTTACAAAGTACCCTGTTTCTTATAATTATTCAGATGGCAAAACTAAACTTCAGGCATCTGCGGAGAGAAATTCTGCAAATATTCTACAAATTTTACTGGCTAAATTTTCATTTCTTGGGAAATAACATACCCATGTCACACTACTTAGCCTCAGTTGATACACAGATGGGTTTTTTTCCTGACCTCGTGGGGCTTCCGGGGATTGACCTGGGCTGTCGTTGTGCACACCGCGGGTCATGATAAGAATAGGTCTCGGATCCTCAGACAGCTTGTCGTAAGAGGCAACTAACTGAGGCATCTGTGGGGTTTCCGGGTGTGAAAAGGAATAGGACCCCACCCGTGTGGTTCCCGGGTGTGAAAAGGAATAAGACCCAACGTCGTAATATGACTGAAATATAGTTGAAAGCGACGTTAAATCATATTCGCTCACTCACCCTGTTTTTTCCTGTTTCTATCGTCTAAAAATGCTGTTAGAAAGATTAGAGGGAATAGGGTTGGTAAGTTCGTAACTACAGGTGAAATAACTACTCATAATATATGTATTTCCATGTTTAGTACCCATAGCCTTGCATGCATTCTCTTTTATAACGACTGTTGCTTTTCTTAGAATTTAGATTCTCTTCATTACGGTCCCTGTCTATGTTTCCTGTCAATATGTCATTGTATAATATGTCCTTGTATAAACGTTTCTGATTTTATCGAGAGTTACCTCCCCTTGAACAATGTACATCATACACAGTTTGCAATAAAAACGAATCGTATCGTATCCTGAATCTCGATGTTTCCAACCTCTGTTGTACTCGGTAGAGAGTTCCACTTACGGTTACGCATGCGCAATTATACCACAGTTCATTATGGCACATGACTGGGTCCAAGTGTCTCCTGTGGTGAAATTCCGGTGTCTTGAACCCTGTCTCTGTCGGTAGGAAGATCCACTTCCGGTTGTGCATGAGTCTATTACGCTTTAATTTCAGACGAATCCGCGTCATTTCAACATGCGACATTTCGGCATGCAACAAAGTGGAGAGTACGACATTTCGTCACACCACATTTCGGCACATCTGAAGTTAGTTTAGAAGGACCGTTATAGGGCCTATGTCTTGTTATGAGATACATGTACATTGGACAAGTGATGTACAGGAATAATGGAATACAAGCGTCTAGTCAGTCATTCAATATTCAGCCGTCGTCCGATAAAGAATTTCCGCGTCTTTCTGGAAAATTTTACAGAGATTTTGGCAAATTCCCCATCAATCAGGCTAACAGATGTGTATATGTATTTCATCGCGTTGAGGGAGGTTAAATGGTTAGTTTATTTGTAAAGTCTGTAACGAATATATAATCGTACTTATCTGAGATGTAAAAAAAATCTTCATTACATAGTTTTTGTAGATCTAAATTATATCATGTAAAGTATGTTTTCTAATGTTTTGACTGACTTGGTCAATTGTGACTGAAATGGACATTTGGACAATCTATACAAAAGTTGATATTTTTGTAGACTTATAGTTTGTCTATATGTTGGAAAACAGTGAAAATCCTTATTTTTAGCATATATCAGCCTGTGAAATAAAGGTGCAGAGATATCGAGTGCCGAAATGTCGTACCCGCCAGGGGTTTAGTTTGTCTTCGTATATCATTTTCTAATGCAACTTTCAGCGTACAATTACATGTATCCTTAATGCGGAGAAAAATGCTAGCTGGGTTAGAAGAGAGGAATCGGACACTTTATCCACTGGACATTCTCAGCCTCCACACCGAAACTCCACCTAATTGAGTTACCCCAGCCAACTTTCTTGGGGTGTCTTTTGCTATCTGAGCATATTCGCAGTGGTCATCAGGTCACGAATGTGATTCGAAACCCCAAAAGATAAATGGGCCTGTGTTCGTTATGATTCTCCTTCATGGTACGGTTTTGTCAAACCATGACTTTACCAGGGATAGGTGTCCAATCTGTTCCATTGATGTTATAATTATCAGGAGTTCATCAGCAAACTGTCTCATGATTAATCCGCTATATCTTCATTTGAAAAAGAGCGTATATAGACAAATCTAAACGATCCTCACTGTCTAATCTATTTCATTGGGTTTTGCTGCCTTTGCCATAATATGTACCGTCGGTAAGTACTCCAAGATTGACGTTATTGAATAGATCCTCCACTATATCTACTCGCAGTGTTCTTATTTTGGGCGCGTATTATGAGATCCTTACTTGGTTTTATAAACACATATATCATGCCTAGTAGAATTTTCTTGCGAAATGTGACCATTTTAATCAACGTCACAAAACGTTATTACAGAAACTTATAAAACAGAGCTATATCACTAAGCGTCTCCACTCAATGTTTCTCAAATTTAGCGAAACATATCGCATGGTGATAGCAAAATACGAGCGTAGCTTGCAAGATATTAGACTTGTGCCTAATTCCGCTTAATCCGGGGCTATGGGCCGTATGAACCCATGTACTTCAAGATCCTCATGGTGTTCATATGAAAAGTCACAATCAAAGCCTAACTGAGATACATCATCATTAATTTACAACGAAATCATATGGATTAAGAATACTGATCAGTGATACGGATTAAGAATACTGATCAGCGATACGGATTAAGAATACTGATCAGCGATACGGATTAAGAATATTGATCAGCGATACGGATTTGATATTACTGGAACATCATCATATCTCGCCGTCATCAATGAAAACTGTTGACCGCTTCTCTCTTGTAGGAAACTAGCCTATGTTTATGTATACTATGATTGTTGTTTTCTGTTTTCTCTTGAATTTGGTGCTAATGCTGTTTTCTGGAATAGGTATTTGCATTGATTATGCTCGACGGCTTTAATGGACGACGGCTGAATATTGAATGACGTACTGGACGCTTGTATTCAAGCGAGCTGCAGACATAAGAAGATCCAAGTGTGGCATGCGAGACAACTTGGAGCTGTGGAGGATGCCATGGAAAGAAGCCAATAGTCCAAGTCATATTCTAGTTTGCTAGGCTTCTGGTAGAAGTTGATCATAATTATCTCCTCTTACCACAAGCATCGATCAACTCATTATACTATACAAATATTACATCACTTTGACAATATTTTACTTTCTTGAATGAATCGTATGTAATAGTCCTAATATACTTTTTTATATGGGAGACCTTCCTCTTTGGTGTTCATCAGAGTATTGGGACACGGTACAATCTTGAATCCAGTATGGATGTACACGCTCATGCCCAGTTAATCTGCTGTCTCTGGAATAGCCGACAGAGTAATCTGCGTACTTGTATTGGAAGTCCCAGACTTCTGGTAACGCCTCTTCACTAGACCGAACACCCTGGATGTAAGTACGAATGCGATGAAAATGTAAACCCCTTGTATCGAGTTTAACATTGAGAATGTATACCACAGAGCCTTGACTGGATACAAATTGGCCAGAAAACCGACAATCCACGTGAATCCCATGATCGCGGAGATTCGAGCATAAACAGCTGTTTTCCTCTTCTGGTTTTGGACGATTTTCGCCTCTCTGGCCAGTTTGCCTATACGATAGATACTAAGAACAATATTACAGTAGGCTATGATGTTGATGAACAGGTGAACAGACACAGGGACCATGAATGCAAACAGCAAGGCGTACCAGTCACCTATCCAGCAGATAGACTCCTTGCCATATCCTATATCAGCGACTTTGGTGTAATTCAGACCCACGGAGATCGCAACAACGACAAGCGGCACTGACCATCCGACCAGGCTATACAAAGTGAAACGCCATCCCTTGACCCTGTGTCCAGAACTTGGCGGACCTCTTCCGAAAACTCGAGACAAATCATAGGCTAATATATTGGTCCATGAAAACGAGGCTAGCCAGAAGTAATGTTGAAGCACCGCTACAATCTGACACGCGTAGTGATTCAGCCACGCTACTGTACCAGCAATCAATAACAAACACTGAGCCATAAATATGGACAGTACCAAGCTTATGATGCACTTACCGGGTAGGTTTTGTAAGTCACCGAAACAGCAGTACGTGGCAAATGTTAAGAACAGAGCGATAAGTGAGAAGGAGGTACCGATGACAGTTATATAGAACTCAATCTCGTCCACATTTTGTGACAGGTCTTGGAGTAGGAATTCTCGAAGTTCTTCGAAACAGACCAGAACCTCGTCGTTTACAACCATCAAAGTTGGGAGATCAATCTCTGACAATTGTTCACGTTTCGTAAGATTCAACAGCTCTTGAGAGTCGTACGACACCAAGTGACAGGAGCTTTCTGCGGAATTTCCACATACCCTTACGTTCTTTTTCGAATTTGGCACTCCGCATATCTTCAAGTTTTCAGCAGACCCGAGTGAATATCTTGTTGAACCAGCGTTGTGGCAGGACCAGACAATTTCTAAAGGCAGTAAACTACCCACATCCGCTGTAGTATTGGCACCCACAGTAGTAGCATTCACTCGTTGTTCACCTTGCCATATATTTCCAATAGACGGAAGGTCAGCTAAGTTAAGTAATTTTGTATTTGTCTGACACGCAGTACTCATGGGTTGCTCAAAATTGCTTAATGTTGCACCACAGAGCGTGTCATCTACCGTAGAAAGAACGGCTGACAAAAAGTCATCAAGTATCCGAACAGCGTTAGATACTGTCAACTCAGAATCATACATCAAACCTTTAATTTCAGCTTCATTTTTGTTTATATGATGACTGCATCTTTCAAAGGATCCGGTAGAAAATGTCAGATTGAATAGCTGAGGAAATTTGTCTTGTAAGGTTCTATGGTTCCATAGATGTAATGGTTGGCTTATGTTGGAACCATTGGCTGTTAAATAAATTTGTACATAAAATACTAGCAGGTCCTGCTCGTTGACGAGATATTCTGGGCCTATGTTTGAGAAGATGTGGCGATCAGTCTGATCTGTTGGTTTGATCGTTAAACTGGGTCCTTCACCCGTGTTCTGTTCGAATCTACTCAGATCCAGGAGCAAGGAGAATGACACTGTGTTTTGCCCCTCAATGACCAAATCGGGTTCATATTTCCAGCAATGTTCCTGTTCTATAGGTTCCAGACATTGTAAGCAGAATCGGTTTTTCACGAATAAGGAAGTCGACGAGGAATTAAGCTTGACCTTTAAGGGATCCACGAATACGGAGCACAGGGGGTCTAACTCGCAGTAGTCAATATCCAGTGGAACACATTCTAGCAAAGACCATGAATAATTACCAGGCGGCTCCAACTGTAATGAACAACCGGAAAAGCGAGGAAGGGGAAATACATCAGATAAAGAGAGATTCTGGAGACGTTTACCCTCCTCGATGTTCCATGGGAGACACGAGATGACAGGCTGAATAGGGATGACGTCGAGGATGGATATACTGTGGCAGAGTACGCAGTAAATGTTCCGATAGATGTCGCCACTATCTTTGTGTATTATGGGTACGTTCTCTACCAGGCTGTCCACCGAAGGCCATTCACATTTCGCGACTTCTTCAGAACCTGGTCGAAGATTTCCACAGCGAGAAATCAAAAGTTGTGGTTTGTCGAAAAAAATTATGTCAATACACGAATAACATGGCCGTCCATCACAAGAGAATTCATCGCTTCCTTTTTCCGGTGGCAGTCCCCAAAAAACATTTTCGGTATTATTCAATCGGTTGCAAATCTGGTCATAATCATGACAGCAATCATTCAACTTGGCACAGTCGTCGTCACAGGAGCATGGTATACCACGCTCTATCACAGCATGTTCTCCACATCGGTTTTGACAGGTTGCCGCTGGACAAGAGGTGTCTTCCTTTCCCTCTGTGGCGTTGTCAACAGCGGCTGGCACTGCGGTGAAAATAAAAAAAAGTGTTTTCAAGGTCAATAAGCTTTAATATTTTCAAGATAAGGATTTAACCGGGACTACTATATAAAGTGTAAATCCCATTTTGTGTGATTGGAGGCCGTGTCGCGCCTGCGCAACATTTCCGGTGGCGAGACTTCAGGGGTCACCGTGCATGCAATCTGGCATAAAATCCAGCAAATTGGAATTTACATGAAAATCTAGTACTTTTTGTGTGAAGCAAATGGTAGGATGTGTGTATGTCTGTGTGAGACTTTTAGGGTATTTGTGGTCCATTTTTTTGTGGAGCAAAGAATAGGGTATGTAGATGTCATTTCGTCCTTGAGTTCATTCGACACATGCGCACTCGACAGTAAGGTCTGTGTGGACCCAGTACAGATAACACATTTGATTATGTGTAATACACAGAAAGCTATATGCCCTGTAGCATGCATCTATCGGGTTGTGTTCAGAAATGCAAAATAAGCCTTGTCGCAGTGTCAAGTGCGCATGTTACATCCGGGCAATGCAAAATAAGCCTTGTCGCAGTGTCAAGTGCGCATGTTACATCCGGGCCTTAGGAAAGAAAAACAAAGCCACGTGTTCAAACCTTTATATATGACAACATAGCTGACTGGCGCTGTTTTCTGCCATTTCTGAAATTTGTTCGGCAAAGAATACAGGTATTCGCGTAAAGAGGGAAGCCACAGAAAACACGGCAGGGCATTAAATTCACCCGTAGAAAATGCCAAGCGATCGCAAACATTCGAAAAGGTTCAACATGCACTGTGATTTGCCTGTCAGAACTCCGTTTCATTCGCGTAGCCAAGTCAGGTGTGGAAAAAAGAGCTCTAAAAAGAGAGCGATAACCTGCTAGGCTAAAATTAATCAGAGGGTCCGCTTGAGTACGTGAGTGAATTCAGTCAGGTATGTTGAATGTGCGTTTTGCGGGTCCCACCCGTTGTGAGCCTCGACGCGGGAACGCACTCAGCGACCAGAAAACATGGCACAAGTTTACAGCTTGCCAGCCCGCATAACAGGTCTTTTTTTTCTTATGTGCGACTAAACAGGGGTAACAACTTTATATATATCTTTTTGACGAGTGCATCAAACCTATTTGAGGCAAAAATCGCGCAGTTGGAGGGTCTTTCCAACTCCTAAAATCTTCCACTGTCAGCCCATGATCCCATACTTCTGCAGGCTTGGGGAACCACCTCATCCGGTTGTCTATCTTTCTTTAATCCCAAAATGCACCGCGGCTAGCGACACTCCGATAAACCTTATGGCGAATGTGGATCTTTCCGGCCATGACATCACTTTCGGATTGTTGTGCTACTGTAGCACGTTATGACGAAGACGAGCATTCAGGCGTGACGTTGGCTGTTAGGGCGCTACGACGGACGTCACAGCGTTAAGATGAATTATCAGTTCCACGGGATATCACGTGATCATTTGAACCAAACAGTGCTTCTGGGCTCATTTTCGTTCATAAAAGGAACCCCAACGGAACGACGTGCTTACTTGACATCTACCTTGTAACATGGCTTATACTCGCCATGAGTTGTGGACGCACGTTCACCAGACATATGCGACAACAAAATAATATATATGCGTAGGAAGAGACCGACGCGCCAGAATCCGATTAAGATACTGAGAGCGTACCGCTTGATTCTCAGGGTCGACCAACTGATGTTGAGAGTCCACCCACTGGCCTGCTTCTCAAATGGGCACATTGGACAAGAGCAACCCTACTGATCTAACTTCATAACAATGGTATTTAAGTATATTTTGCCACACGCCACATTTGGACCCTTTATGACCCACCTATATTCCAAAACTTCCACGACAGCTCGCCCTGCCGGCTGTGCATGCTCATCGTAACGTGATCGGCTAAAGTCAACCAAAAGTTCTTATATCCCCCCTTCTAAGTTGAAGAAGACTTTGATGGGTCCGGAGCGCCAGTTCGCCTCTAGTATCGAGGCTTATTTTTCAACAATATAGGCGTAACATTTTTTCGACGGAGCCGTAAACGCTCGCTTTGGCGAGAAACTCTTCCGTTCTGTGGACGTTTCTTCAGCCTTCCTCTGTGTTGCCTCGTATATGACGGTCAGAACCGAAATGCGGAGTATTACGTAACCAGTGACGCTTCTTCATGTTATTGGTTGACAACTGACGATTTTAAACCAATGGAATGGCATGAAATTCATTTTTTCTGTTCGAATCTCCCCATGCCTAGTGTCTTTATTTGGTGATTAGATTATGTAGAATCTCTTAATGTAGGGCGTATCACATAGGAACCGGGTATTATTCGATATTTATAGTTCGTGACAAAGGCTGGGCGTCCTCATTCTTTACCATCATTCTTGACAGTGGCACAAGTCGAAATTGACAATTCCTAATCCGTTGAGGAAGAAACAACAACGGATGGTAAATAGAAACAAATGTTTGCGTCTACAAAATCTGCTCTGCCAATTATTCATTCACAACTAAATATGTGAAAGAATTCTTATTTTGCAGAATGAGCATTTTGCATATTCCCCATTTAAACACCTTTTTTTAAAGATAGTTTTTGTTTAGACTGTTCTGTTATATATCCTGTCGGGAACAAAATATTTTTGGGATGCTCTCTGTGAACAACATTTTAATGCTATTTCTTAAGCACTAATGCTGTGCGGGGGCTACCAAAATCTCAGACTCTCCTCCCGCTCGGTTGTGTGGTTCCCTCGCGACTTGCTAGAGGACAAATAGGTTACTGTGTATCTGGCTGTCATACAGTTCATCAGGCGACTTGATAGGGCTTTTACATCGTCGCTCGAAAATTTTACATCTAATACCGCACAAGCCATGCTAGTAGCCGTGTGGCTATGTCATGTCCACATGAACAGCTACAATAAAAGCTCGGCTGGCATACAAACCATCACAGGGATCAGTTTGTTCTTGTGATGTTTTTAGGCATATACAGTCAGTATATTTGCCTGTTGGATCATATGACTTTCTGTCAGTGAGCCGGCATCACTTTCCACCACTCTTTCAATGTTGCTCTTAATTGTTGCCTGTATATGATGAGATTCATATCATGGACTAGCCACAAAGCCTAGAGAAGCTGATATGATCATTATTGCCGAAAACATATGGGATCAACTCAACCGCCAGAAATTGCTGCCGAGAAGTTTTATCAAGCGCGAGAAAATCAAGAATTCTATTAGAGCTCTTGCCTGTAATATTCTTGATTTCGATGACCGACGTCTCCGAACTGATGCTAAACGCATCAAAGAACTGAAATCCTTGAAAACTAAGTTTGCCATACTTAAGCCTGATAAAGGTAATGGCGTTGTCATAGTCAAACGAGAGGACTATTTCCGTCAACTGACCACCATATTTTCCGATGGCAGCAAATTCCGTAAGCTTAAAGACCACCCAGTCATCACCCAGTTACACACGCTACAGAGGTACCTAAATGAACTGTTAGATCGAGGTGAAATAACTCAAGCCGAACGCGATGAAATACGTCCCATTTCTACGAGACCTGCTAGAGCCTATGGTCTTCCCAAGATCCACAAAGACTACGACAGTTTGCCACTATTCCGACCGATAATTGATACCAACGGCACAGCATATTACTCTCTTGGCAAATATCTAGCCAAACTACTTAATCCATTAACCAAGAACGATTACTCTGTCAAGGACACTTTCGAGGCTGTGAATAGAATCAACGGTATACCACAACACCTATTTGACCAGGGCTACAGATTTATTTCCTTTGATGTGGAATCCTTATTCACCAATGTTCCGCTCAACAAGACACTGAATGTAATCACTAATCGAATATACAAACAGAAGCTGCTGCCCACCAAGTTAGAGAAAAACACGCTACGTAAACTTGTACGTGATACGTGTGCCAAGACACCTTTCTCGTTTAATACTGCGTTGTACCAACAAAAAGATGGTGTTTCCATGGGCTCCCCTCTTGCACCTGTCCTAGCTAACATTATCATGACAGAACTGGAAAAGAAAATTGTGGATAAACTGATACATAATGGTACTATAAAATTCTACATTAGATACGTGGATGATACACTTGTCCTCGCCAAACCGTGGATGATACACTTGTCCTCGCCAAACCGAAGGACTTCAAATTTATTCAAGCTCGGTTGAACTCCTACCATCGCAACCTCAAGTTCACATTTGAAGAGTTTGTCAACAACAATGATGTGCACTTCCTAGACATCAAACTGACTGATAACGGAGTTACAATCTACAGAAAATCAACCCACACTGGTCAGTATGTGCATTGCCATAGCTACGAACCAGTTCACAAGAAAACTGCCTGGATACGCGCATTAATATATCGTGCGTTCAGAATCTGCTCAAACAGTGAACTATTTAATACGGAACTTGAAAATATTAAACAATTCACGCTATGGAATGGCTACACCAAGTCCATGGTTAAACGGCTGATAAAACTATTCATGCCAATGTTCGGTCCAAAGGCACAGCCTGGAGAAAAACAACCTCCAAAAATATGGATAAAGCTGCCATACATCGGCAAATACGGTGAAACCTTGGCCCGAAAATGCACAAACAAACTCAGTAAACTAATTGGACAACCCTTGAAATTTGTTATAATGTGGAACACTACCAAAGTTAATTTCTTCACTAATATAAAAGATCCTATTTCTAAAGAACATCAAAGTAATGTTATATACAAGTTCACATGCCCTGGATGTAGTAGTGAATATATTGGTGAAACCGAGAGGTGTTTTATGACGCGTGCCAAAGAACACTCAACAAGAGACACTGAGGTCAAGAAACATGTTGAGACATGTGACAGCTTTAAATACATTCACAATTTTCTAAGTCTGCCTGACATGTATAATGACATGGACCCACCCAGCTTACTGGAGATCATATACAGTAATACATGTATCATAGACAAATCATATCACTGGTCCGATATTTTATTCAAAGAGGCACTGGCTATACGCAGATTTCGACCTATTCTTAATCATGGATTGAAAGCCTCCAAAGAGCTTGCATTATTTCGATAACTCACTCACTGTTTCTCTAAACCCCTTTTTGTGAACTTCAGTTCACTATTCTGTTTTGTTATGTAAACTTAACTCACTCACTATAGTATATGTGTCTATGTAATTTAGTTAACCTTTCTTGTGAACATCAGTTCACTCTACTCAGTCTGTTTTGCTAACTTACTCCCACCAGTACTATAGCAGTTTATTTAATCTAGCCAATGGAAAACCTGTATATTAGTAGTTCTCACCAGCTCTTTACTGTATATATATTGTGTGTACACACTGTATTGGTTGTTCTATATCACCGACGATGGCAAAATAAACGCCGAAATATCTGATGCAAAATGAAGTTCTCTATCTTCGGAATTACACTACTAGTGTATTATGATGAGATTCGGCTGTTGGACGTCTAGTCTCCGAGGCTTGACTTCTGTACAAATCACTGTGATTGTAGTTTTTGTGACTTGTAAACATGGTAAAGAATGAAGAGCTTCCCTTACCGAAATAATATTTTTCTTGCACTTTGGTTGCGTCAAGCTGGCTGCAATATTTCTGGCAACCCCATCGCGCGCAGTGTGCCGGAAAGTTTGCGGCAAGTCTTTCACCTGCAAATTCAGATTGCGGCAAGCTTGCCGCAAACTGCTTATGTATTCCGGCAACCTTCCGGCGCACTCCTCTGGCAGCCTTCTGGCGCACTCTTCCGGCAGGCTTCCGGTGAACTCTTCCGGTAACCTTTCGGCGCGCTCTTCTGGCAGCCGGAGCTTTTTAGTATTGGCATGGTGATGATCATCCTCGCTAAAACCAGGGGTATCTCTATCCTAGATATAGCCCCTGGTACGCTTGGGCAATGTATCGCGAACAACGACAACACAGCGGCATCCTGCACGTATTGACCAATCAGATCACTTAAGCACCGCGACCATGGTGACCGGGACAACAGATTCGAAACACCTTAGCTTGTGCGATACCCAGTGGCAGATGAACATACACCTTTTCAACAACCATGAACATTAATAAATATAAAGGAAACATAGTTTAAAACAAATTCTATTTGAAGAGAAAATAAACCCATTCATCTACCATCAAACATCCAACAAGCCAGGCAAATGTAGAAAACACCGAAGCTTTAAAGGCGGTCCGCGAAGTCAGTGTATCCGACCTCACCTTCCCACTGAAGGACTTGAATTGGGTTGAAACGCATGAATTTCTATAAAATTTCACTGGTCTATATCCATTAATATTTGATTGTTATGCGTGCTTGGATTAAATATTTTACATTCGGTATCAGCGAATAGTTTAGCAGCGAAAGTAAAACCCAAACGTATTATATACCATCAGCGCAGTTTTTCTAGGTCACGTAAATGGAGTGTGGGCGGAACGCGGTTTGCTATGCAAGTTGGTCAAGGGTTCGCCTTTGGCTCACAAATAGAAACCTTGACGTGGTGAAGATGGGTGATGTTCAGAATAACATCATCCTGAACGTCACCTGTTGTACTCAAATTGTTGTACTTGTATCGTGCAATGGAATCTAAAAACATAATATGCACATAATAAGTTCTTTCCTTTAGTTAACACAATATTAGCATTGAACTTTTCTGGAACTGTCTCTCAAAGATTAGAGATAAAACTATCAAATTTATGTAAAAATGTATGCTATTCCCCTAGACAAACATGGAACACAATGGTCAACATGTACATGATGGAGAAAACTTGTCTAAAAAAATCACCAGACAGGCCCGAACCATAATCAAATTGTTACTTTGTCTTCAAACAGACTTTCCACACAAACCGGTATCATGTATGACCAGCAAATTGTATAATTACGCAGGAAGCATGAGCTATCAGGCACAACTCATCATGGTTGCGAAACATGTTCTCCTACCATTCTCTGCTCACCAACTGCGAAGATTTGAGAGTGCTGAACCAAATTAATATAGTTAGTATAGCAATGTGCATTAGAATCCTGCAATGACCTTTCGTCTCAGAATAAATTGGTCATTCCACTAATAATTATAATTTCAAACTACGTGGCAACGTGTGGTACACCTTTTCTGCACAGTTCCGTCTGTGATGTATTCCTACGCTAGTATAGTTTGGATTGTTTCCTATCCAATTTGAAATTGTTGGGGGGCAAAACTTCCCTGAACTGGTTATTGGGTTAACTAAAAAAAGTTGGCAAATCTTCATTTCAGTACATTCCATGCAGACTGGGCCGGTAGCGGCATACTCTGGCACACTATCGGCGTAATGTGTGCCGCTGGCAGTGCACTGTGTGCCGCTTGTGGTACACAGTTTAGTTCTGGCACACAACCGGCGTACTCTGTGCCACTAGCGGTGCACTGTAAATAGAAATTGATAATGGGTTCGGTTGACCAGTTTCTCTATAGAATGGCATAATGTTGTTAAATGCTCTGTTCGAAATTGTTTAGAAATACCAATTATTGGCCTACACCCTCAGAACCACTGTGCACATATTTTAGCCACCACTGTACTTTTTCTACACACTAGTTTTGAGAGTGTATATGTTCAAAGACTTACGTGTTCCGTTATATGTTGAAACTGCTGGCAGGAAATTACATATAGCTATAACGGTCAGTACTATTGTGTAGCCTTCCATGCCTCTCACCTTCTGGAACCAGAAGAAAAAGTCCGGGGACAAATCTCTCGTTATATACGTCCAAATTGTCTCGAACGGGGAATTCCGCGATCCAACTGAACACAAAAGTTAAAGCAACGGATAAGTTCTAAGAATTTCTTTGCACAATAACGATGTTCATATTTGTGGAGGAGAAAGTGCTGACCTCTGCAAAAGTATGGGAGCTTTACAAGAATACTCCACCGTGTTCAGAATGATGTCAAGGAAATATCAGTATTTCGACAACTGAGTGGGAAAACCGACCGCAAAATACCGTGGGAAAGTTACATCACTTTGACGTAACATTTCACTAAGTGAGGTTGTTGGTACCGGTCAATGTTTCTCGTTAAACGCGTATAACCATTCGACTCGACTGTGACATCAGCATCAGAGAGTCAGATATGTTGAGTTTTCTCAGAAACGAATAATCTTCATTAGTTTTCGTATTACTTGAAATAACGGTAAAGCAGCGCTATGTCTAGAACTGTTACTGCTGATTGGAATACTAGGCTGTTCGCTAGTGAGTATGGACCAGTGTTCAAGTTCAATCTGAGCTTCAATGAAGAGATATTTGGTCTGGTTGGCGGAGCAGAGACATTTATTAATTTTCCGTTCTTGATAATCAATTTGAATTTCAAATGTTTATTACGATAACATGGATCTGATTGATTATTCATATTCAGCTCTGTATATACATTCCCCTATCAAACCGATCCATATTTACGTCACGCCAAGCGATCAAAGAGCGCACTTTTCGTTTCTCAGAAAGTTAAAAGTTCCTGGAGGCGCATCACAGCCAACATTGATCGACGTGATATGTGTGTGGGTAATAGTCTCATTTGAGCTTTACAAACACCTGACGCTCGAAATAATCATGCCCCACACAAATATCAATGTGATGGTATTTACACTATAACTTCAACAGATGTGTGATTCGCACCAAACCGGTGATTGAATACGTTTAAGTACTATTCATGTTAAGTAATATTCATTTATTTATGATCTGAAGAGACTTTCGAAGTGGTGTGCTTTTATCGAAACGCATGAACGCCGCCGATCACGGCACAGGAGATAAACAGAAAAGAAAACCTTTCGCCAAATCCTGACGGTATAGCACGAATCTATGTATTCACACTTATAGTCCAAGTATCACTTTTCTTTCAGAAATGTTGACTGACTAATGGATATGATCGAGGATGGACATACAGACCGATCATTTTGATTGAACTAAAATATAGATTCAAAAGCTGTGACCGAGCATTTTCGAGATTTTACTCCCTAAAACTACTGTGTACACTGTTATAAATCACACCGTAAATTCACAGTTAAATGTACTGGCAGAAAAGGTGCCAGTACATTCAACTGTAAAATTACGTTGCATCGTATTTTACAATTACCGTTTTTTAACAGGATTTGAACTGTAAAATGTTGCACCGTATTTTATAATTACCGTTTATTGACAGGCATTACTGTAAAATTTGGGTAGCCCTGTAATTTACAATTACCGTTGTTTTAACATTCTTTAAATTACGTGGCACCATTGTCTACAATTGTCGGTTCCGCGGCAACGTAGGTCACTGGAAGGCCGAAATGGCCATTGCTCTTCGTGTTTGCAAATGCGAGCACCACAAGCTTCGTAAATAATCACGAACGAATCTGTGGAATTATTACACGAATAGTAGGATACAACTCCAAGTCAGATAAAACCCATCTTCGCATATGCAAGTCGAACACTAAATGACTAAACGTTAGTATAGTTTTTAGCTTGAAATGTGAAGATGGATAAAACTAAAACCAAATCGTACTGTAGACCGCCAGCGCGTGTTCTGAAAATGCTCTGAATGTTGTATCGTACAACGCAGATGTCGCATGTTTCCTGCAACTGAGCGTTTCGTGTGCAAAGATATCAACCTCCTTTCAGAGAAAACAAGAATTTTATCTTACGTGTGTGCGCAGTTTACCCATTGCAGTTGATGTCAACTGAAATATCACAGTTCAATTTACAGATTAATGTGTTTACGATTGAATGTACTGTAAACTGCAACATACATTTACTGTGAAATAACGGTAATTTATAACAGTGTACTTCTCTGCACCACATAACTGGGTACATTTAATAGTTCAATGATTTAATAGTTCAGGCCACTGTAAACGTTATTTCCTCAAGGGCCTAAACTCTTACCGGATTACCAAAAGCATAGTTTTCTTCCCCTTTTGCAATTTTCTAACTAAATATGAAAACAGTATCTCATTTTTTTTATCAGCGAAATTGAGCGAAATAATAATTCAGATGTATATAAGAACATGTGAATGTACACACCTCTTGCTATATCATACGAAAAAGGCAGAATAATGGACTTATAGACGACTTAATATATCTCCAAACAGACTACAAAATATGGTTTTAGCCCTACATACCCGGCATTAATGCGCAGTTACCGGTCATAGCTATACATTCGGAAAATCCAATGTCATCCCTCCTATAATGTAATATATTTTCATTTGAGTATAACTTAAGAGAATATGACGACTATTTTTTCCATACACAATCATTTATGTATAATAAAAAAGTACACTGTGATTGTGTAGATTTGCAGCTGAACAGTGGTCAAACAATTAAAGAAAATATTTCAGTTAATGATTTTACATATTTAACCAACCAGAAAATAAAAACAATTGCAAAATGTGGTAAAGTATGTCACAAGCACTAGTTTTATTACCATATTGTAAAAGAGTGTGACAGGTACATGTAGCTTGAGTGGTCCTAAATGTTCCTACACAGTGAAATGCACACGTTTCACACTCCTCAAAACAGTCCAACTCCAACGACGATCGACGTCTAAGTCCAATTTATGTTTCTCGAACAAAGGAACAGCACGACGCAAATTTGTCTCAACAATGTCGAACACAAGATCTCCAAAAGGGACCTTTGACCAGCTTCTGTGCTTCAATAACTAGGAAACTCCAAACACTTGTCGATAGTCCAAAAGTTCCTCAACCAGTTTCACGATCTCGATCAATGAGATAGCTATAACGCACCCTTTCTCGATATTACAGAATGCCATTTGTTTAAGCAGTTCAAATTACAGGTCGGAAATAACACTGCTACATCACTGTCTAGTCACAAGCTCAGGAATTCTTTCTCCTCTGTGCCAACACTCCTGATATTTACCTGCCATAAAGCTTTCCAGAAAATGATGTCATGCAATAAAGAACTGCCTACAACATTCATACTACACATTATAACAGTATGAAATGAAATGCAATTGAAAAACCAAAGGAAGGTAAAAGTACAGCATCATAACACCTTCCCCTTAAACAAAAGAAAGTAAACTTTTCTTTACAAGATACTGGCAGGTGATTAGTGAAGGTCATCTACAGTACGCGCATTACAATTATACTTTTGACAGTGCATCAGCAATTAAATTATTTCTACCAGCAACGTGTACAAATTTAAAAGCATATGGCTGTAACATCAGACTCTAGCGAAACAATCTTTGAATCTTAGTATTAAATTTCTTCAAGAACACCACCAGATTAAGATCAGTACACACAATTATATCACCAGCTCTGCTAGTTACATACACTTATACGATACAATACTCAACGTTTCCTTTTCAATGGTGGGAGATGCCTGTTGGTGTTTATTAAGTTTCTCAGAGTAATAACTTACATGTTTGTTTCACACAGCTTGAAGCAATACAGCTCCTATCCCTACGTCACTAGCATCTATTCCTACCTTGAAAGGGTTAGAACAGTTTGAAGCTGCTAACACGATTTCGTTACTAAGATTGGCTTTGAGCTTTTCAAAAGCAGTATGACAGGACTCAGGCCAAACAAATTTGATGTTCTTCTCAGAAGATTGGTCGGAGGGGTTACTGTAAATTTCCACAAACTTCTATTAGAATTAAACGCAAAATTGAAAATCAGTCATTCTAAGAAATCTGAGTTGACCTGTTATGATAGGTTATGACCTGTTTAGTTAACCGTTGAAAGCTGGCTGGAGCATTTTCATCCCGAAAGGCATGGCCTGGCAATGACATCAAGCATCTGGTGTTACGTACGCAGCTATTTTTGTTCGCCCTGTCAGACAATGGCCCCTGCCAGTAGACTTTTATCAAGTCTGTCTTAGTCACATATGCAGCCTGACTGACCCTATCAATACAGTTTTCGATTCTAGGATCAGTGCGCCTCACCATATTTAACTTACGGTTATCTATAGAGAACCTTTGCGAACCATTTTGGTTTAGGTATGAGTAAACCAGGTGAGCTCCAGCTACTCTTGCTTGGCTCTATAATACCATGCTATGCAGTTAAACTCTTCCAGTACCTGAGCGAACAGCAAGAGGGATAGCCTGACTTGTCAGAACAATTGTCAAAGCATATGAGTATATATTGTATCTAATAGGTCCATACTCCATGTAAGAGAGCACGAGATTGGGCCATTACCCCTCCTTGTAAGACGACAGTGTAAAAACGACACTTTGAAAGATATGTATATTATGTACAGTTTCTCTCGACAGGGGCATTACCCCCCTCCATAAGACGACAGTGTTAAAACGACACATGTGAGGTACCAGGACCATTCTCCTCCCAGGACGATTTTCTATAACGACACTTTAAAACGACACTTTCACTGAATCATCTAAGAACAGCCATGCTTAGAAATCTTGTCAGGGCCATTCTTACTTCTAAGATGACAGTGCTAAAAGGACATCTATGGTGGACTAGCACCACTATTCTGCCAAAACGACAGTCTAAAAACGACACTTTGAAAGCGATGCATATTTTTTAAAGCAACAGTCTAAAAGCGACACTTCATCAGATATGTATATTTGATAAAGTGACAGTCTATAAACGACACTTTACCAGATATGTATATTTACCCCTTCCATAAGATGACAGTGTTAAAACGACACATGTGAGGTACCAGGACTATTCTCTTTCCAGGACGATTTTCTATAACGAAACTCTAAAGCGACAGTCTAAAAACGACACTTTGAAAGTGAAGTATATTTTTTAAAGCGACAGTCTAAAAGCGTCACTTCATCATATATGTATATTTTATAAAGCGACAGTCTAAAAACGACATTATTTCTCTGTACTTTCCATGATGGCACAGTGTATGGACACTCACCTTGAAAGACGACAGTGTAAAAATGACAGTTTCAAAGATATGTATATTATGTAGAGTTTCTCTCGACAGGGGCATTACCCCCTTCCACAAGACGACAGTGTTAAAACGACACATGTGAGGTACCAGGACTATTATCCTCCCACGACAATTTTCTATAACGACACTGTAAAACGACACTTTCTCTGAATCATCAAAGAACAGCCATGCTTATAAATATTGTCAGGGCCATTCTTACTTGTAAGATGACGACAGTCTAAAAACGACACTTTGAAAGCTATGTATATTTTTTAAAGTGACAGTCTAAAAGCGACACTTCATAAGATATGTATATTTGATAAAGCGACAGTCTATAAACGACATTATTTCTCTATGCTTTCCATGATGGTACAGTGGATGGACACTCACAGCGATACTCTCAAATATTGTCAAGCTTAACTTACATCCCAGATGATGATACTTTCCACCCACATTTACACGAAATGCAATAACATAAGTAGTAGTATTAACGGATTACAGCGCGTATTGATCTACTTTTTTGTTCCCCCCGGGTAAAATTTGTGGCGGAAGTGTGGCGGGGTTTCCCAGTGGGGGATTCCCCAGTGGGGGTTTCCCAATGACGATCACGTGATCAAGGCATGTCCTGACTTGTTCTGGGTTGTACAGTTCTGCCATACGGAGGATGGGTACTAGTATTTCGCTGACGTCCTAGTAATAAACATAATCTATAGGTGTTGTACCATGTTAATGTGGGAGTGGGGTCAAAATGGCGCTTGATGTGGGATGGGACAAAATGGCGGTCTGTGGGATGGGACAAAATGGCGGTTGATGTGGGATGGGACAAAATGGCGGCTGATGTGGGATGGGACAAAATGGCGGCTGATGTGGGATGGGACAAAATGGCGGCTGATGTGGGATGGGACAAAATGGCGGCTGATGTGGGATGGGACAAAATGGCGGCTGATGTGGGATGGGACAAAATGGCGGCCTGTGGGGATGTGGGATGGGACAAAATGGCGGCTGATGTGGGATGGGACAAAATGGCGGCTGATGTGGGATGGGACAAAATGGCGGCTGATGTGGGATGGGACAAAATGGCGGCTGATGTGGGATGGGACAAAATGGCGGCTGATGTGGGATGGGACAAAATGGCGGCTGATGTGGGATGGGACAAAATGGCGGCTGATGTGGGATGGGACAAAATGGCGGCTGATGTGGGATGGGACAAAATGGCGGATTGTAGAAAAACGTATAAAAGGAGGCGATTTTTAGTGGTGGGCTGTATTCATTGCACTACTTGCCTGACTGACCTGACCAGTCTGCCTGCCTGCCTGCCTGCCTGCCTGCCTGCCTGCCTGCCTCACCTCTAGCCAGCCTGCTTGCCTGCTTGTATGAGCTGTGGAGAACCTTTTACTTTTTTTCATTTTACCAGTGCAAATTCACCAGACTATTACACCGTAGCAGTTACTCACCAGCCTGAGCCCACAGTCATGGAGTCATCCCAGCAAGTGAAGCTTCAACAGTAGTGTTCGCCTCATTGATGAGATGCAGCTGACCAGTATCACTCAGTAACACCAATCAACACCTTACACGTATGTAATATAGATTATTTTTTAATAATATCTATGCTAGTATCCACCCTCCCCCCCTTCTTCGTTTTGCTATGTCACAAAAAGTGCTCGAATTACTTATTTCTAAATTATTTCATGACGAATCCAACTAAGGTTAGCAAGTATACATATTTTACGATATAGTCAATAACTGTGAGCACATAAGACGTTCTGGTTGATGAGATCTGAATTTTTGAAGTTTGGCAATTTTCTGACTTCGAGCTTCGAATATCCGCCGCCATATTTGTTGGAAGCCGGTGTTCGTTTGTCATGATGGAAAATCATTAATTAATCATATTTTGAGATATATTTCTCAAGACAACCTTGTATTCATTGAAAATATAATTGTTCAGGCTTACATTGCTAACTCGTTTGCTGCCTTTGAGGTAATATTTTTCCTTAGATCGGCAGTTGTTTCCGCCCATGCGATGAGAAAATATGCCTGAAAAAAATGTCTAGTTTTGTGTCCGCTCCACAGACATTTTACACCAAATAGCTGAACCCAATGAGACCAATATACATATATTGCGGCCAGTCTATGATAGAGTGCCACCCCAGTGTCGAGCATTTATTGTCCAGTTTGCACCAGCAAAGAAAAATTACGAACGTTCATCGAACGTCATCGGTGGGACCTTCATGCGGTCTTCCGCGGTATATGAATCACTTACATATGAATGAATGAATTAGTTTGATATAATTTTGCTGGGTATGAATGATTTAAAAGGGTGGAAATATTCCGTACAGGTCTGTTTTGTGTAACAAACGCTAAGAAAAATGGCTGACCAACAATGCCAATTTCCCCGGTTTCCCGGATAATAGTGCCAACCAAACCACAGCCCCATCTATACGCTTTGATGCAAGGGAGACAACTCAGACTAGGCCAATTTCTCTTGTAGGATAAGGTATTCGCACATTTCTATCTTTTTTGCGTGTATAGGGTGGTGGTCATTTGTTTATGGATTTTACTCTGGGCTGTGAGATTGTAGAATACGATGGGAAAAGCTATGAAATGTTTTTTTAAGTACCGGGTAGGCTTGTATATAGATGCATATAGACCCATATACACTCATATACTGGGATATTAGCCCAATGTATGTATAAATCCAGACGGGGTGGACATGTTGGAGTCTAGGTGGAGCACTAGTGGCCCGATTGGGTAGAGTGAGGTGTCATGTTGTAGCTCTCGGGGGAATAAATAAATAAATAAATAAATAATAATAAAAATAAAAAATCGGCGAGTAGTAGACAAAGGGAAAATTGGGAAGTACTGACCATGCCCCAGAATACTTCATATGCATATCACGGCCTTAAGGCCTATGTAAGATGTAATCTACTTCACATTTTAGTAGTATAAAAAGCGCAAGTCCTATTGACCTTGCCCCTCCAAAGAAATAAGAAGTCGTGACCGATTCATTGTCAAAATCGGCTCTATTTTACAGGAGTATATACGATCAGGATGAGGCGACGTGACCGATCGAGATCTCCCTTGGCGCGTGAGAATGTGAGAGGCGAACACGACTTTCCTGAGGATCCAGCTGTGCCTCCCGCTGACGCCTTGCCCGAAGACCACCCTGTGAGTGACATCTATTGGCGCCATTGGAGCACCATCCGACGATGTTTCCACCGTCATCGCCCTATTCAAGACTTGTATAATTTCCGGCTACAGGACCTCACGTATCTTCCTAACTATGCCGAGAACATTTTCAGAGACCAAGTGACAGCGTTCAAAGTGAATATGACATTCGGCTATATTCTACGGCACAAAGAGACGGACCAGGTACGGTATTTTTATCCGAGCAATAATACCTATGTGTTTGACAAGCCATTCACCATCATCAATCGTGCGTCACTGGAGCCTCTCATCGACCAACTGACTACGTTGGACCCATTGGAATGGGCCCGGTTGCAACGCCCCAATACCAAGTGGACTGTGGAAATGGTCACCAACGTGACATTTTTCGTGACCAAAATGAGAGATCATCCTATCGGTGCTCCAGTACTACTACCCCCTTGGCTGCTCAATCGAAAAGGACTGTATGCATTAACACAAGGCGCAAATGGACCTTACAAAGACCAGAAATGTCTGTTCCGGTGTTTGGCCATTCATTTGAACGAATGTCATACCCGGAATTGTGATAGAGTGGCCAATATCTATTGGAGACAATATTTAGAGGAACAAGACCTAGATCCGCGGCAGTTCCGGGGAGTCCCATTCAAGAATTTGGATGTCGTGGAGTCCCTGCTCAACGTCAATATCTTTGTGTACCGTTTACTACGGGAAGAGAAGGAGGATGAAGAGGAGGGTCATGACACATTTGTGGCTGAATTGGTGCATTGGTCTTCAGAACGGTATGCTTCCACCATGAAAGTCAATATTTTTGATGACGGCGGGGTGAATCATTTTTCCCTGATCTATGATATGAGTCTGTACGCGCAATCCTACAGTTGTGCCCAATGCCATCGGGTGTTCAAAGAGTCTTACGACTTACATCGACACGAGAAGATTTGTGATCACACTGTCAAACGGAAAATTCCTGGCGGCGTGTACCATAATACGCCCACCATCTTCGAGGAACTGGCCGATGAAGGTCTCATCATACCAGAAGAGCATCGTTATTTCCCCTACCGGGCATGTTACGATTTCGAGGCGATTTTGGAACCGATGGACGCGGCCTCGGCGAAAACACAGTGGACACAGCGCCATATTCCCCTGAGTGTGAGTATTTCCAGCAACGTACCTGGCTATGACGCTGCACCGGTCTGTTTCGTGTCCACCGGCGACGCCCATGACTTGATTACCCGGATGATGGAGTACTTAGAGGAAGTGAGTGCGGCCAGTACAGAACTATTGGTGTCCAAGTTCCAGGACGTACTGGACCAACTCGACGACCGCATTCCTATACCGGGTGTAGCGTTCAGTGACGATGAAGAGTCAGAGATGGAGCATAGTGGTCAAATATTTGACAGAGAAGAAATGGAGCATAGTGGTCAAATATTTGACAGAGAAGAAATGGAGAGCATAGTGGTCAAATATTTGACAGAGAAGAAATGGAGCAAATATTTAGTGGTCAAATATTTGACAGAGAAGAAATGGAGCATAGTGGGCAAATATTTGACAGAGAAGAAATGGAGCATAGTGGGCAAATATTTGACAGAGAAGAAATGGAGCATAGTGGGCAAATATTTGACAGAGAGGAAATGGAGCACAGTGGGAAAATATTTGACAGACAGGAAATGGAACACAGTGGGCAGGACATTCAACTGCAGGATGTCCCTTTACCTAAACCGTATGCGGAGAAATTGAAAATCCGCTTCCTGCAATACTTAAGCCAGTTACCGGTGCTCGGATTCAACTCGGGGCGATACGATCTCAACATGATGAAGGAATTTCTCTACCCTTACTTGGCCCAGGCCGATACCATCAAGTCCGTCATCAAAAAGATCAACAACCACATGGCCCTCACCACCACATCACTCCATTTCCTGGATGTACGGAACTACTTAGCACCTAATTATAGCTACGATCAGTGGGTGAAGGCCTATGACTGTGCACAAACCAAAGGGAAGTTCCCTTACACCTACATATCGACGCTCGACCGCTTGGAGGAAACACAGTTGCCACCCCGGGACGCGTTCTATGACGATCTCAAGCAAGTGGAATGTTCGGAAGACACGTACCAGGAACTACAGCAGGTATGGAATGACCAACACATGCAGACCTTGCGAGATTTCCTGGTGTGGTATAACAACTTAGATGTGGTCCCTTTCCTCGAAGCGGCCGAGAAAATGGTTCAACTCTTTCGTCGCGAGATGCACGTCGACATCTTCAAGGAGTGTTTGAGTTTACCGGGTCTCGCGCTTCGCCATCTCTTCCAAGAGTGTCCTACCTACTTCTCACTGATACAACAAAAAGATGAGGACATGTACGATTGTTTAAAACAGAACATCGTCGGCGGACCTAGCCTTATTTTTCACCGCTACCATGAGAAGGATGTCACGACTCTTCCCGGTGGAAAACCCTCTGCCAAAATCATTGGATTCGACGCCAATGCCCTGTACCTGTGGTCTCTCGCCCAACCCATGCCCAGCGGGCATTATACGCGTTGGTGGGCAGACGGTCAACATTTCACACCTCAACGTACGCCGTACAAACATCTCGCCGACCAGTGGTTGGATTGGGAAGCCGATCGACGGGGAATTTATATACGCCATCCGACCAACGCCACAGAGAAGCGCATAGGAGATCGTCGACTCCCCGTCGATGGGTTTGCCCTTGTACAAGGAACACCGACCGTATTTCAATTTTATGGGTGTTACTGGCACGGCCACCAATGTCCTTTCAGCGCTGGACGCTTCAACGAACGACGTGGGAAATCAGCAGAAGAATTACGAGCAGAAGTGGTGGAGAATGGAGATTACGTCAAAGAGTTGGGGTACCATCTTATCGAACTGTGGGAGTGTGAATTTCACACCATGTGCCAGGCCCTCCCACACTTACGCGACTTCCTTAAAGCGCGCGAGTACCCGTTGAGTACCACTCTTGACCCTGCCACAGCTTTTCCACGCCGTTCGTTCCGGGACCCTGTATGGATTTGTCGAATGTGATCTGCATGTTCGCGACCATCTCAAGCCCCTCTTCGCCCAGTGCCCGCCTATCTTCAAGAACACGCTGGTGGGTCGGGCTGACATTGGAGAGACCATGGGCGCCTATGCTGAGGAACATGACGTATTGAAACAACCTCGTCGAATGTTGATTGGGAGTATGTGGGCAGAGAAAATCTTGCTGGGTACCCCTCTGCTACAGTGGTACATGAGCCATGGCCTCGAAGTGACGCGCGTGTACCAAGTCCTTCAGTATATACCCAACGCCTGTTTCGCGCGGAATGCCGACATCGTCACGTCTGCCCGTCGTCAAGGCAATCAAGATCCTAGTCAGGCCATCATCGGTGAATCTTGGAAATTGACAGGCAATGGTTACTACGGAAAAACGGTCACGAACCAGGATAAGCACGTCAACGTCAATATCTGTACAACCAAACAAGCCCGCAAAAAGATCAACTCGCCTCTGTTTCGGTCCGTCGACGTCATCGATGATGATACCTATGAAATCTCTTTAGCCAAAAAGACTATTCGTTACAACCTGCCCCTCCAAATTGGATGTATGGTATACCAGGTGGCCAAACTGAGGATGCTCCAGTTCCTCTATGATTTCATGGGTATGTATTTTAATCTATCCGATTGGCAACTCATGGAAATGGACACGGACTCTGCCTACATGGCCGTCTCTAATGCGGATTGGGATTACAAGCGTCTAGTCCGTCATTCATAATCCAGCCGTCGTCCATTAGAGAATATCCGCGTCCATAATCCAAAGACCTATTCCATTTCCATATAACAGTATTAGCACCAAATTCAAAAAGACAAAAGTATACATAAACATAGGCTTGTTTCCTGCAAGAGAGAAGCGGTCAACAATTTTCAATGATGCCGGCAAGACATCATGATGTTCCAAAATATCAAATCCGTATCGCTGATCAGTATTCTTAATCCATAATATTCGTTATAGAGTCGTCATCTAAAAATGATGTACCTCAGTCACGCTTTGATTGTGACTGTTCATATGAGTACCATGAGGATCTTAAAGTACATGGGTTCATACGGCCCCTAGCCCCGGGTTAAGCGGAATTAGACACATGTTACGAAACGTAGCGCCATAGATCTTGCACGCTACGTTCGTATTTTGCTATCAGCATGCGATATGTATCGCCAAATTTGAGAAACTTTGAGTGGAGGCGCCCGGTGGAACAGCCCTGTCCCACAAGTCTCTGCAACAATGTCCCTGGTGAAACCTGAGTTACGCGCACAGTATGAAGCGGAACGGGACCAGTGGCTACCTCGACGTGACCATTACCAGTACGACAAGCGGACGCCGGGCCTGTTTAAGCTGGAGTGGAGCGGAGATGCCACAGGATAGTTATCGAGCAATTGCAGCGGATCCCTCTTGAAGGGTAGGGCTATGGTGTTACGATTATCCTCTTGGAAACATGATTTCGCCCTGTCGTCCAAGACCTACTTCTGTTACGGTGGAGATGGAAACAATAAGTTCAGTTGCAAAGGAGTCAACCGGCGTGACCCCAACATCGACAAAGCCTTGTACCTGGACGTGCTCCAAAGCCAGACCAGTGCGAGTGGCACTAACCGAGGATTCCGCGTCGTCGACCACCAGATGCGAACCTACATCCAGAAACGAGATGCCTTCACATTTTTCTACCCGAAACGGAAAGTTCTTCCCGATGGCATCAGTACCACTTACTTGGACATATATTACTTATATTATACCCGGACTTTTCTAATGGACATACATATTTGGACTCTAAATAACTCTCTATATATACATTACACCATGAACTTGTTTGTCATTCTTTTGAATAAGTACACGATATACGTCAGTTCGATGACTCGGTCTAACTGTTATATACTCCACTGTGATTTCTTTCTCTCTATACATACGTTCACCTCAATTCTTGTTTGCAACGTTCTTATATACTTGTACATACATTCTTGTTCACTTGTTCACCTTAATAAATATTCGAACTTCACTTGGGTTTTCATGCAGTTTTTTATTGAACACCACCACCACCACCGAATCAATCGTACTAACCATGTTCCGAGCAGGTTATATCATGGTCTTAACACCTCTGTTGGGTTTCTGGGTATTGATGGGTCACATCCCGAGCACTGAAAGAGACGTCCTTAGACGTCCGGATGTTCAACCTCCGGGACCTTTCCACTGGCCTGGCCCGACCCAGCACGCAGCGCGCGCGGGGGTTCTCCGGAAGTGCGCGTCATCACCGGCAGTGCGCACGCGCGGATCAAAAGGTCAAAGGTCACCTCCAAGGTCAAACGGTCTCCCTTTCGGCAAGGTTCGGAGAATACAAAGAACTTATAGTCATAATCTATACGTGTTGGACGAGTCTCTTCACTCACCGTATACACGTACCTCAATGAAATGCCCGCTCCAAACCTAGACCAAATACACGTACTTGGTCTGTGGGCTGATCTCATTGGCTCTCTATTTTTACTATAGCGCGCTTGCATTCTAACCTTGGTGGGTTATATTTTGGCCCCATCCTACACCACTGATTTCAGTTTGACTGAATCTCCAGATGCATTATGAATAAAACACACAAAACAGGGTTTTTTGGTGAGATCTCATTTTTTTTATTCAGTAACAACAACAACGTGAGACCAACCACGTGAAAACTGAAGCCCAGAACAAGGGGCTTGTACATTGAAAGAATTCAAGCCCAGAACAGGGGGCTTGTACATTGGAAGAACTGAAGCCCAGAACAAGGGGCTTGTAAACTTAAGCCCAGAACAGCGGGCGTGTGTACATTGAAAGAACTTAAGCCCAGAACGGGACTTGTACATTGAAATGATGGGCAGCCCAGTCATAGACGAGTACATCGCGGTCCTCGGCGTTGGGGTACTCGTCAAACATCTGTACGATAGTAGATAAGGGTCTTCCCCGGCATCGATGGTACAGGTAAAACAAGCAATATTGTCCGCACACGCTACTGGTCAGGCTTTGCAACGTTTGACTGTTCCAACACCACGTCTCTGTGCCTTGAGCCATGAAGTCTGTTAAATCGGGATGGAGGGGTGGTAGGCCGTACGGATCAAAGTATTCGCCCTGCTCTTCTGTCAAGTACACGGCCACCCAATGTTCACCAGGCCGATCCATCGGGTCCGTGTTGAGAACGTAAGCAGCCGGATACACACGGTCTAATGGGAACACATCTCGGGAGAACACCCCTTGAAAGACCCTACGTGTCCCTGGGTCATTCCCCAGCACGGTGGTTATCTGGTCTGTATCCATGTTAGGTGGAGAAGTCACACAGCACGTTGCGCGCCTTGTCCACTTGAATGATGTTGTCAAACTCGGCGTAGCAGATCACATTGACGGTGCTCCGGAGGGCTCGTTGAAAGTGGATTTCCAACCGTAAATTGCCTTGCTTGGCCAGGGCCAGCTGATGGTCGTTCTCTAAGGTGGGGGTCAGATCGAAACAGAACAACGTGTATCCGTTCGCGTAGTGCTCCCGACTGATGAAATTCCCTTCGTCCTGGTTGATTTGACCGGTGGCTGTAAACAGGCTCTGATAGGCTCGAATGAAATTCCTGCGCCCAAAGTTCGGTGTTAAGGCCGTGGCTGGCACCTGTTGTCCATCCACATGCAGGGCCACAAAATTGATGCCGAAATGTTGAAAGTCAAACGGATTCTCTGGGTAGGCTCCGCTGAAACTGGTATTTTCCACACAGGCCAGGATCAATCGCTTGGGTAGTTCCCCCAGGAACAGGTTTTCTTTGTTGGCGCCCATATTTCCAGCAGGCACAGAGAACACTTTGGTTTGTACACGTCGGATAGGGTACTGGGCTGGTTTTGTTTCCAAGGCTTTCATGTGTCCCAATTGAACGGCTGGATTCGGTTTCACTTTTCGGACATACAGCACTGCCTCTTGGATGACAATCTTATAGTCCGCTGCATGCCCGTCTACGTTAGTGGCCATCAAAGCGAAGGTCGGAGGCGCCCGTATCAGTCGGATTTTGATGGGATCTTGTTCAAGAGGTACCGGTCTTGCATGAACATGTCTGTGTGCAGTCGACCCATCATATCCACCGAGGCACTGTTCGCAGTGAAAGCCTTCCGTTTGTTATATCCCACATTGTCCACCGTGTCCATGTGCTCAGGTGTGTCCTGGTAGAATAAAGCGGCTGTCAGCTGAGACTTTTTAGCCTCTCGGCCATACGACAACAGTGTCTCGATGTAGGCTCGATAGGGGTACGTGTTGGTCGAGTCACTGATGAGTTTGTCGCTGAGAAAAATATCCACCTGTTGAAACATCGAGTGCAGCCAGAGATTCGTCGGGCCCACCGTTGCAGCTTGGCCGATTCTGGTGCCATCCCCACTGACCACCTTGGCTTTCACATACAAGTAGGTATGGGCTAAATCCACATAGGCCGTATCCGCATTACTGATGGTGAACTCGATGGGCCCGGTTTCGTTGATGCTGGAGAGCGGGAGATGCTCCACCCATAATCCTTGTTCGACACTGGTCTGTGTGGGCGGCACGGTCCACAAATCAAATTCACTGTTGGTGGAGGGGCAGGACTCGGCGTGGATCAAGGCCATGTTTTAAGAAAAGATATCCTTGGTCTTCTTCGATGTGCGTCGTCGCTGGGTCGGTCGTCGACTGGTGCGTCGTGTCGGTGGGGCAGCTCTTTTATTCCCTACGGTGCGTTGTGCTTTGGCCACCAAGACGCTTCCCGCTTCTTTGGCCCGCCGTTTCAAGGCTTCTTTGGGTGCCGTACCCCCCAAGACATCACCGGCCACTTGCAGTCCACTGCGTACCGCTTGTTTACCCATTGCTTTCACCCCACGCGTCACCAAGGGTAGGAACGTTTTGACGATGCTCCCGAGTATGTTCCCCAGTCCATGTCCTCGTTGCATGCGTGCACCGCTAAAGACCGGAAATCCACCCCCGGCCTGTTGGGCATAATAGTCCATATAGCTGCGTGCATTGCACTCGTAAGGTACTTTCATTATGCAAAGTGGGGAGCACGTGCTTGTCGAAAATGAAGTGTCAGCACCACTTTTCCTCGTTCGAATGCCACCGGTCGTCCGGTGTCATCTCTTATATCCACCGTGATCGTGTTGATGTCAGTTTGTCGTACGGGCAAGTAGAGCATGTGGGTGAAACTGTGGGTGACTTGACCTCCATACGTTTTTTTAATGGGGACCACCCGTAACAGAGGTGTGTTGATATCGCCCACGATGTGGTTGTCCACCACGTCCGAGTAGACGTAGAGTCCGTACATACCCGACTTCATATCCATCGGGATCTCGCCATGGTGTTCGGTGGGACCAGCGAACGCCTTTAGATCGAAACCCAGCATTTGCTGTAGGATAGGACTCAGTACGACACTCGCCTTGCCGGTGACGATAAGCTGTGCCTTGTCGTTGTGTGCGTTGTAATCGAAGTCCACGTGATTCTTGAAGGGAAAGGATTTGATGGGTTTTGAACTATTCGTGACCTCCCGTAGAGCCTTATAATGCAACAGTCTTGACAGCCCACCCATGAACTCTTTGGGGGTATCGTATTGGCCTTCGGGCAGGGTGAGTCGGGTGTTTTTGCCTTTGTAGGTCACCTCGTACCACACTTCATTGGCTCGCACGTTGTACCATGAGTAAGGGTACTGAATATCCACCAGTCCACATTCCCACCGGCCAGGTAAATGTAACGGTTGTGGTAATTGAGTCACATACTTGGCCACGGTGTTGTCAGGAAACACATCCAGCGAACTGTTACTGGGTAGGGTGAGGTACAACATGGCGACTGAGCTGTCCTGTTGCTGCTGTTGGTTTTAATAGGTGTTCCAGGCCTTGGGCGGTTGTGTCCGGCGTCGTGTTCGTCGCGTTGACTTGCTACGTGTCACGGCTCTGGAGATGTGGGGTGTCCTGATCGAGGGTGGTTTTTTAAAGGTCTGAAAAGAAGGTGCCCGTTGTGGTGGTGGTGGAGTTTTGGGGGGTGACACCGGTTCCCAGTCGGATTCCCAAGAAGGTAGCGGGCCACTCGGCGATTGCTGGGTTTGCTGCATAAAGGCCCAGCGGTGGGGGTTCCCCACCAATTCCTGTGGTACATGCATGTCTTTCAAGCCTTGAGCGAAGACCTCCCATCCTCGAGGATCCATGTGCGACCTGCGTTGACGCATCAGGTCATTCACTAAATCCGTCATGTGGGTCCCCGGGACCACCTGATTCTGTACCAGGAGTTCGCTTTTATCATTCCAAGTCATGTTAGGATTCTGTTTCATCCGTTGTAATACCAGGCCAGCTTGTTTCTTGAACGAGGCAGGTACACTCTTCAGGACTTCGTCTTCCACCCACTGTGGAGCTGTGGAAGGTACCCCACCCGGCTGTTGGAACGGTGCTGAGGTCGGCGGTCTGTCACGTGATGGTGGTGGTGGTGGTGCTGGAGTAGAGAGGGTTTTGTATTGGTCCATGAACGTCATGTACCGCTGAAGCGTTTCATTGTACCGTTGTACTTTTTCACTGTCGCTTAACCCCGGTCTCTGTAGGATCTGTTGCATCTCTCCATCGAGGGTGTTTATCGTCTTCACCGTAGGTGGGACAGGGTAGGGCGATTGGAGGTTTTGCAGGAGCCGAGGTTCGACGAGGATCATTTTTTTCGTGTGGTTCATTGTCGGCCGAAGAGTCCACCCAATACTGGACCCAACACGGAAGCGTCCAACGGTGCTAAGATGGCCCCGAGAAATCCACCTTTCTGTAACACCTTTTTCTTTTGTGTTTGAGAGACCCGCTTCTGGACTAAGGTTCGGAGACCTGTCTTATGCTTGGCCAACTTGGTCTTCTGAGCCGAAGTCAGTGGTACGTTGCCTTTTAAGATAAGAGTCCAACCTCGCACAGACAGCACACGAGAGCAGGGTCCGCACCGCGTACAATGGTTCGGACTAACTCGGGTGGGGCCGTCTTCAATACACGGAGCGTGGGAGCGTGCTTCCGTACTCGCGCAGACATCATGTACAACTAATGCCAGAACCTACAACTCTTTTTATCTACTTCAGAGACAAAAAAAATCAACCCTGCTGTGGTATTCATTCCTTTTATTATCTCCATCATCAAAACACACACATCCCAGCTGGGGGAGCCACTGTAGGTGTGTTTACATTATTTTTGCATGTACACGTGGTGAGTCTCTCCGGCAAAGATGCCGGTCCGTAGTCGAAGGTGGTCGGGGGTGGTTTGCTTCAGGTCGAAGAGCATATACCCGTGCTGAGGGGTTGTGGCATCTTTAAAGGCTTCCAATGCAAACGGTGTGCGGCCGGGATACATCTGTCTCGCCAGGTGCAGCAGTTGAGTGGTATCTCTCGGGGTTTTGAAGACCACCATATAGTGGGCATTTAAGCTGATGTTCCGATGTTCTTTGTTTTTACTGAACAGATTCTGCACAATGTAGATGATGCTGAGCCGTCGATGGTGGCTGCCTTTGGTAAAGAGTTGGGTGACCCGACTGTCCGTCTCCGCCATGAGATCATCCAGAACCACCAAGGTGTCGGGTTCCAAATCCGCCAGGTTAGGTAGGCCTTCCACAAACGTGATGTGGGGCATTGCTGCATACGCTTCCTGCCATTCTCCGTAACACCACACGACTCGAGCAATAGGTGGAGTGATCATGCTGTCGGCGTGTTGAAGGAGCTTCCTGACGAAGTGCGTTTTGCCGGAGCCCGTCGGTCCTGCGATGACGCAGGTGAAGGGATGCTGCTACCGAGGGTCCATGGTTGGAGGTGTATCCGTTGTCGTGGTAGCTGATGTACTTGGCGTTGGTGTGGAGCTCGTTGTGGCTTGTACACGGGGTATGGTGGTGGTGGTGGCTGGGCTCGATACGACTGGTGCTCTCTGTAGACCGGTTTCACTGATGGCTGGTGTTCTCAGTTGGTTAAGTAACGTACTGACATAGGCTACGTCGTAAAACACACCTCCGTACAACACACCCAGCAGGGTTAGCACTATCACCCCAAAGCCCACTTGCGCTTTGCGCGTTTTGGAAGACGCTGTGTTCAGAGACGGTTGCACCGTGTTCATGGTCGGACGTGGAATGTAGGAGGACGGCAGTGGTGTCTGGCTTTATAGTCGTTTCACCTGGTTGGCTGCGACCCAGGAATTGAAGGAACTGGGCCAGCCTTGCCATTTGACGAAATGAAACAGTTTGCTACGTCGACGTTCCGTTTTCAAAATCTGCTCCACCGTGTAGTAGTCTTGCTGTGTTTTTACCACAGGTTGTAATTCCGTCTGGTAAAACGTCCATAGCAATGCTTCCCCTTGAAGATCTTCCAGTTCATAGACTCGCTGCTGTCGGGGTAGGCGCCGTTTAATCAGGAAGTGCTCATCGCTCCAGTTGGACAAGTAACTTTTCTCAAATTGACCTTTGACTTTACTGATCCGTACAGGGTCCCCGACCTTGAACACCGCCTTCGGTGCTCGTTGCGATGGCATGGGGTACAAGACACGCCGGACTTGGGCTTCATTGCGTTGGGTCACGGTAATGGGGGCTCTCTGTATACTCCGGTGATAGGCTCGATTGTAACCTCTCACCAGCTTCGGGAGAACATCGATGTACCGCCTTGTATTCTTATAGGTGAAATATTTATACATGCGGCCTTTGAATGTCCTGTTGAACCTCTCCACCACGGAAGCCTTGGTCTCGTTGTACGTATGGAAGAAAAACACCTTCTGTTTCTTGAGAAAGGCTTGGAACGGTCTGTTGAGGAATTCCGTGCCTTCGTCGGTTTGTAAATACAAAGGTTTGCGCCCGGTCTTGAAGATGTCTTTGAACGCCGCTATGAGATTCGCCCCCGTTTTCGTCCGGATGGGCACCACCCACGCATACTTCGATAGGATATCGATGCACGTCAAGATATACCGATTCCCATCGTTGTGTTTGGCAAAGGCGCTCATATCGACCAAATCTGCTTGCCACTGGGCATCTATTCCTCCCACGATGACGCGGTTCCGCAGAAAATGGCGACGGACAGCCCGATGTAAGGTATAGGTGTCTTGTTTTCTTAACCAATCTCGGACTTGGGCACGTTGTATCCCTTGGGGTTTGGCCGCTCGATAGAGAGCCGACAATGCACTATAGGCCGCCGGACTGTCGGGACTGTAGTATAAGTTATCCAACACCTTCTCCCAGCGCTTCATGGTGACAAAATGATGATGGACCCGGAGAGTATGGTTGATTTATAACAAGTTTCTATCACCGTTGTGTTGGTTGACTCAGTTCAGCCGGATAGTCTATAGCCTCGTCGTCTGGTTCATGACTAGACAGTTGCTCATTGGGTTCAGCCAGCGCGTCCTCAATAGCACGAGCCCACCCCAACTGGTATGATGACCGCTCGTCCGGTGTAAAGAGCTGGTCCACAATAGGCACCACTTTCTCCAAGGCTGTCCACAGATCAGGGTCTAGGGTGAAGCTTTGCGTAGGATCGTGGTAACGTCCCACACGGGCAAAGAAGGGTCCACGGTGTACGTAGTTGGCGTTCTCGAGGTGGATGAGGTTTCCGTCGAGCTCACCGCTCAACACCCGTTTAAATTTGGTCCAACCATCACGGTGTAGGGTAACCGTAGTGGATGTGTACTCCGAACTCCACCCACAGGCATCCCAATCTTCCACGAGGGTGACTTTATCTTCATAGACGTGTAACCCCACCTGGGGTGTAAGGGGCAGGATGGCTCGCAGGACGGGTGACATGCTTGATCCAATGACGATCGTTGAATGACACACACTCTGTCTGACCCTCGTATTTATAGTGTCAATACCACAGCGCCAGGATCAATAGGGCACAGACCATGACTAGGCCAACCAGCCGTCGCTGGTTCCGGCGTGAGCGCTCGTGGTCCATAGCCCGAGCATCAAGGATGGCTGTCATAGTCCAGTAGTAGTGAGTGATGGCACGCCTCTCCATCGAGTGCACTCTGTGGAGGACCGCTTCTGTGAACTCGTTCAAGATCTGGCGTCGCCCCTCGTTGTCGTCGCCATCTGCAAACATGGACCGGACCACTGCTCGGTAACCCGTGAATGAATTCACCGCGGTGGCATGCTGTAAAATTCGAGTCGCATAGGGTTGGATCTCCGCCATGGCTCTGCAACCGTAGAAATGAAGGTGTGGGATCCCGAGGGACGTGTTTTATAGACCATGGCACACATGTGCGCCTAGACGTCGGGTGTAGTCCGTGATACGCAGTATTCTGATGGGTTATGTGGCTCCTATAGAGATAGTACTTCATCGACCATGGGGATTACTTTTTCCAAGGCTGTCCATAGATCAGGGTCCAGAGTAAAACCACCTTGCTTGAGACAGAGGAGTCGAGCAAAATAGGGACCGCGGAAAATGTAGACGTCGTCACACAGGTGAATGCTATCACCGTCGAGGTCACCCAATAACACCCGTTTCAAGGTAGTCCAGCCTTCCGGCGATAAAGAGACACGCGCTGGTTCAGACGTACACCAACACCTACTGTCGTCATCGATGAGCTCCACGCGTTTGGGATACAACAATAGGGTGCAGTCCGGTGTAAGAGTGCGGGTCTCCCTCACACGCTCGTCTTCAGGCAAGACTTCAACCGGAGGTACTGCTGGGTCCCAGGGAAAATCTTCTCCACGTCTCATGCTTTCGTCTAATACAAGCGGGTAGGCAAGCAGGCTGGCAGGCTAGAGGTCAGGCAGGCAGGCAGGCAGGCAGGCAGGCAGGCAGGCAGGCAGGCAGGCTGGTCAGGTCAGTCAGGCAAGTAGTGCAATGAATACAGCCCACCACTAAAAATCGCCTCCTTTTATACGTTTTTCTACAATCCGCCATTTTGTCCCATCCCACATCAGCCGCCATTTTGTCCCATCCCACATCAGCCGCCATTTTGTCCCATCCCACATCAGCCGCCATTTTGTCCCATCCCACATCAGCCGCCATTTTGTCCCATCCCACATCAGCCGCCATTTTGTCCCATCCCACATCAGCCGCCATTTTGTCCCATCCCACAGGCCGCCATTTTGACCCCACAGGCCGCCATTTTGTCCCATCCCACATCAGCCGCCATTTTGTCCCATCCCACATCAGCCGCCATTTTGTCCCATCCCACATCAGCCGCCATTTTGTCCCATCCCACATCAGCCGCCATTTTGTCCCATCCCACATCCCAGCCCACATCAACCGCATTTTGTCCCATCCCACAGGCCGCCATTTTGTCCCATCCCACATCAACCGCCATTTTGACCCCACTCCCACATTAACATGGTACAACACCTATAGATTATGTTTATTACTAGGACGTCAGCGAAATACTAGTACCCATCCTCCGTATGGCAGAACTGTACAACCCAGAACAAGTCAGGACATGCCTTGATCACGTGATCGTCATTGGGAAACCCCCACTGGGGAATCCCCCACTGGGAAACCCCGCCACACTTCCGCCACAAATTTTACCCGGGGGGAACAAAAAAGTAGGTCAATACGCGCTGTAATCCGTTAATACTACTACTAACATACTGTCAGATGGACTGTCAAAGCGGTGTCACAGAGTATTATGTACATCAACTCCAGTGTCTTAAGCGGGGTTAGGTAGCAATGTCCACCTCATGGACGGTGAAAGCAGGTTTAGGGAGGTACGTTTGTCAATAGTTGTTTTAAACATGGTTAGCAGGTTAGGGAGCATTCTACATGTATTCATCCTCCAATGGTCTTAAGCGGGGTTAGGTAGCAATGTCCACCTCATGGACGGTGAAAGCAGGTTTAGGGAGGTACGTTTGTCAATAGTTGTTTTAAACATGGTTAGCAGGTTAGGGAGCATTCTACATGTATTCATCCTCCAATGATAAAAACATGTGTAGCAGGTTTCATAATCATCCACTGATAACTGACAACTTAAGCAAACTTTGTATGTACACATGTACATGTGCAGCCATTTCAGCTATTAACCAAAAACCAATTTTAACATTGGAGCACCCATACAATCCCCTGGGGCACTGCTCATTGCTGGCTGGAATCCCCTTGCTATGCTCCATGGAATACCCCACTGCCATATTTTTTTTTATTTAAAAAAACAAAAAATTTTAGATTGCTTTCAGACCTGCATGCAGGTCTATTCCATTAATAAAGTAACGGTAAGGCAGTAATGTACCTGTACTTCAATATCAAAAGCAGGTTATGGAGTAGTGTACCAGCACTGGTGCATCAACTGAGTACAATACAGCATCAAATTCGTGTAAAATATACCTTTCATGCAGTCCTTTTCTTATGCAGCAGCTTGTGCAAATTTTACCTCCTTTTCACACGGCCTTAATTGCTACCCACCAATACAACAAACAGAAATAACTTTTTCAAATTTATTCTCTTTGCAACTTCAACATAAACATGCATTGTTCACTGTACAATTATTAAATCACATTCTGATCAAGGGGCAGACAATTCCTTGTTATCTTCTACATATAAACATGCACGACTACATCACATTCTCATCAACGGGTATACTTCACATAACATGGAAATGCACATCTTCTCTAGTCAAGTCCACTACATCATGAAATTCCTTACGGGGCTAAATTGACTTTTCCAGTATCTTACATGTATCTAGTGGGACTTAAAATCACCAGCAGTTATTATAATAGTGGCAGTGGCATCCCGCTCATGAATTAGGTTTGCCGTTCCTACTTCCAAATCGAAAAACACGTAAAACACCAAAAACACGTAGGCAAATCCATGATAGTAAAAATGGAAAATGTGTACCAATTACGGTAACCATATATCACACCCTTCTCAACAGACTGACAGCTTATATACTAACAGGCCTCAATTTAAGGTGGTAACCTGTTTTCGGGTTGCCTGGAGGTTGCCATATCATGAAAAATAGTGGTAACCTATTTTCAGGTCCCAATAATTTTGACTGATAATATGACAATAGGTTAATAATTATGCAATAGGTTGCCATAGGTTACCAGTGTAGATTTCATGGTAACCTGTTGAGAGGTTACCATCACTGAGCAAAAGAGAAAGGCCTGACGAAGTTACGCAGTTACGCTCTCAGGAAAAGAGGTTTATAGCCAGAGTTACGCGGTTACGCTAAGCAAACGAGAAAGGATCTGTTTAAGTTACGCAGTTATGGTGAGCAAAAATAAATGGTCCATCGCCGAAGTTATGCTGTCTGAAAGAGCAGTCTATAGCTGCAGTTACGCAGTCAGAAAAATAGAGGGGTATAGCTGGAGTTACGCGGAGCCAAAAATAAATGGTCCAGCGCTAAAGTTATGCTGTCTGAAAGAGAGGTCTATAGCTTGATTGCGCAGTTACGCTGACAGAAAAAGAAAGGGATATAGCTGGAGTTACGCTGAGCCAAAAATAAATGGTCCAGCGCCAAAGTTACACTGTCCGAAAGAGAGGTCTATAGCTTGGAGTTACGCAGTTACAAAAATGGAGGGGGTATACCTGGAGTTACGCAGTTAAACCGAGCCAAAAATAAATGGTCCAGCATCGAGGTTACGCTGCCCGAAAGAGAGGGCTATAGGCAGAGTTATGCAGTTAAGCTGAGCAAAAGGGAAAGGCCTGGCGAAGTTACGCAGTTACGCGGAGCAAATATAAATGGTCCATCGCCGAAGTTACGCAGTTACGCTGTCTGAAAGAGAGCTCTTTAGCTGGAGTTACGCAATTTCACTGTCAGAAAAAGAGAGAGGTATAGCTGGAGTTACGCTAAGCAAAAGAGAAAGGGTCTGATGAAGTTACGCAGTTACGCTGAGCAAAAATAAATGGTCCATTGCCGAAGTTACGCAGTTACACTGTCAGAAAAAAGGAGGACTATAGCCAGAGTTACACTAAGCAAAAAGAGACAGGGTTTGACGAAGTTACGCAGTTACGCTGAGCAAAACTAAATGTTCCATCGCCGAAGTTACGCAGTTACCCTGTCTGAAAGAGAGGTACACAGCTGGAGTTACGTAGTTACGCTGTCAGAAAAAGAGAGGGGTATAGCAAAAGATAAAGGGTCTGAAGAAGTTACGCAGTTATGCTGAGCAAAAATAAATGGTCCATTGCCGAAGTTACGCAGTTACGCTGTCAGAAAAAGAGAGGGGTATAGCTGGAGTTACGCAGTTACGCTGAGAAAAAGAGAAAGGGGTTGACGAAGTTACACGGTTATGCTGAGAAAAAATAAATGGTCCATCACCGGAGTTATGCATTTATGCTGTCTGAAAGAGAGGTACATAGCTGGAGTTACGTAGTTACGCTGTCAGAAAAAGAGAGGGGTATAGCTGGAGTTATCCAGTGTTTGCACACGAACGCATATGTCAGTAAGGTCAGTTTTACTGTGTAAAAAATAAAAAGAAGTGGCTTTTACTGGAAAAAATATTGTTTCAGTTGTAGATAGCATTTCTAGGTTAAACACATGCTGCTGATTACATGCACATGTACTGTCAGTCAGTCATACATTGCTCAATAATTATATACCATTTTTTGGTTTAACATACACATTACTCTATTCTTTAGCATTATTCACTGGCACTAGTATTTCTAGGTTTAACAGATACATGAAGTGTTCACGGATTAAATGTTCAAAGTGTGATCTATAGCTGAAGTTAAGCTGAGCAATAAAGAAAGGGTCTGACGAAGTTACGCAGTTACACTCCCAGGAAAAGAGGTTGATAGCCGGAGTTACGCTAAGCAAAAGAGAAAGGGTCTGACGAAGTTACGCAGTTACGCTCTCAGGAAAACAGGGTTATAGCCGGAGTTACACTAAGCAAACGAGAAAGGGTCTGACAAAGTTACGCAGTTATGGTGAGCAAAAATAAATGGTCCATCGCCGAAGTTACGCTGTCTGAAAGAGCAGTCTATAGCTGCAGTTTCGCAGTTACGCTGTCAGAAAAAGAGAGGGGTATAGCTGGAGTTACGCGGAGCCAAAAATAAATGGTCCAGCGCCAAAGTTACACTGTCCGAAAGAGAGGTCTATAGCTGGAGTTACGGAGTTACGCTGACAGAAAAAGAAAGGGGTATAGCTGGAGTTACGCTGAGCCAAAAATAAATTGTCCAGCGCCAAAGAGAAAGGCCTGGCGAAGTTACGCAGTTACGCTGAGCAAATATAAATGGTCCATCGCCAAAATACGCAGTTACGCTGTATGAAAGACAGGTATTTAGCTGGAGTTACGCAATTACACTGTCAGAAAAAGAGAGAGGTATAGCTGGAGTTATGCTAAGCAAAAGAGAAAGGGTCTGATGAAGTTAAGCAGTTAAGCTGAGCAAAAATAAATGGTCCATTGCCGAAGTTACACAGTTACGCTGTCAGAAAAAGGGAGGACTATAGCCAGAGTAACACTAAGAAAAAAGAGAAAGGGTTTGACGAAGTTACGCAGTTACGCTGAGAAAAACTAAATGTTCCATCGTTGAAGTAACGCAGTTACCCTGTCTGAAAGAGAGGTACATAGCTGGAGTTACGTAGTTACGCTGTCAGAAAAAGAGAGGAGTATAGCTGGAGTTACGCAGTTACGCTAAGCAAAAGATAAAGGGTCTGACGAAGTTACGCAGTTATGCTGAGCAAAAATAAATGGTTCATTGCCGAAGTTACGCAGTTACGCTGTCAGAAAAAGCGAGGGGTATAGCTGGAGTTACGCTGAGAAAAAGAGAAAGGATTTGATGAAGTTATGCAGTTATGCTGAGAAAAAATAAATGGTCCATCACCGGAGTTATGCATTTATGCTGTCTGAAAGAGAGGTACATAGCTGGAGTGACGTAGTTACGCTGTCAGAAAAAGAGAGGGGTATAGCTGGAGTTACGCAGTTACGTTGAGAAAAAGAGAAAGGGTTTGGCGAAGTAACACAGTTATGCTGAGAAAAAATAAATGGTCCATCACCGGAGTTACGCATTTATGCTGTCCGAAAGAGAGGTATAGAAATGAAGTTACGCAGTTACGCTGAGAAAAAGGGAAGTTTGTCGAAGTTTTTTGCCAGAGTTACGCTGTCGGAGAAAGAGAGGGCTGTAGCTGGAGTTATGCAGTTATGCTGAGAAAAAGAGATCGGACTGGCAAAGTTACGCAGTGTTACTGTATACTCAAGAATATACTACTATTGTAACATTGAGCAGAAGTCCACTGTATATCAGGCTTGCCATCTCCATGGACATGTCTGCCCCAGCTCTCGTGACCGCTTACATGAAAGAATGACCCACATAACATAGGCAGAACATTCAAATGAGAAAACAATTAATATACATGTACATGTGTACATGTACAACATGTTGCAAAAGTAGATTTGTACAAATGGTATGGGAATGCTGAATATTTCCAAGCACTGCTGTCACATCATTTAATCGAAGTGTCGTTTTCTGAGTGTCGCTGTAGAAAATATACATATCTTATGAAGTGTCATTTTAACACTGTCGTCTTACAAGTGACAATGCCCCTGGTAATATTTTCAACCATACTTACAATATATAATTCAATGAAAGTGTCGCTTTTAGTGTGTCGGTGTAGAAAAGATACGAAGTGTCATTTCCCAGACTCGCTCTGGCAGGAGAATAGTCCTGGTTCCCCATATAAGCCGTTTTAACACTGTCGTCTTAGACGTGAAAATAGACCTGATAATATTTCCAACTATCACTGTTATGCGGTTCAATGAAACTGTCGTTTTTACAGTGTCGTCGTAGAAAATATACATATCTTATGAAGTGTCGTTTCCCAGACTGTCGCCCTGGCAGGAGAATAGTCCTGCTCCCCCACATGTGTCATTTTAACACTGTCGTCTTACAAGGGAGAATGGTCCGCATATTATTCCAAACCATAGTTGTTACATGTACATGTTTCAATGAAAAGTGTCGTCTTTAGAAAAAACCCATATACATGTCCATGTATGATTTCACACAGGGAGACCTCCACCAATCCGGAAGATCGGTATATAACAACACAGAGCATTGCTGAAACATGATTTAATCAAACTGTCGTTTTCAGAGTGTCGATGTAGAAAATATACATATCTTATGAAGTGTCGTTTTAACACTGTCGTCTTGGAACTGAGAATAGACCTGATAACATTTCCAACTCTCACTGTTAACGGTTCAATGAAACTGTCATTTTTACTGTGTCGCTGTAGAAAGTTTGATCAACTGTATATAATAACACAGATCATTGCTGTCACATGATTTAATCAAAGTGTCGTTTTCAGAGTGTCGCCGTAGAAAATATACATATCTTATGAAGTGTCGTTTTAACACTGTCGTCGTACAAGTGACAATGCCCCTGGTAATATTTTCAACCATGCTTACAATAAATTATTCAATGAAAGTGAAACGTTTTTTTTACTTCTATACGTGGGATAATGGATGCTTCAGATCCACAGAGTGCGCAGGGTCCCCAAGACAAACTGTCAGGCTACTGGGAACGCACTCGGGCACTGATCCTGGCCAACGAGGGAGTTCGATTCAACCTGTCACCTTGTCTGGATCAAGGAGGTTGGAAAGGAAGACCTGTAATGACAACCAAAGCAAATTAATGCAATACTGACATATAATTCTTTGAGCAGGTATACAGGATTCAAATCGTGGTAGCGTACAATCCCTGCAAAGAAGATCCCTAATCTATGAATTATCTGTACTCTTATAGTTATCATTAACCGAAGTTCAATAGAAAATATATACAAAATAGATAGCCCTAGCTATTTCGCGAGCAGGCCTGGTCACAGCCACAGTCTGGTCACGACCGGTTCTCTCATGGATGGGTCCAGCTTCTATCTTCCTTCCCCAGGGCTTTATGGTAGGATCCAGCGTCTATCTTCCCTCCCCAGATATACGTGGAAAGGTCCAGCGTCTGTCTTCCTTCTCCAGGTCTTCGTTCACTCCCGTATGGATGAACACTGCGTCGTGTCTCGTCTTACACGACTAGGCCCCTCTGTGGTTATGTCCGACGTGTGTCTTCCTTCCCCCGGTCTTCTTCCCTCGGGTAGTATGGACTTCTCGTCGTCGTCGTGTCTCGTCTTACACGACTAGGCCCCTCCAAGCGTTGATAACCGTCAATGGATGCGGACGGCCTGGGCACGACAGTACTATCACAGTACAAAGGCTTCTACGGCACCGGCCCGTCTCTCTGTAACACCGCAGGACTATTCAACTGCACGGCTCACCACAGCAGCAGACGGCACCCCTCGTAGGAATACACCCCCAGGCTTCAGCGACTCCGCTCACGGCGACTCACTCCGCGGCCCCGCTACAAGGACGAATCATCAATGCTAGAGTTCACGGCTACACGGTCCACATAGGATCGGACATCAATAACACACGGTGGATAGGCAGGCACCTGGTCTAGTAACCCTCTTCCTATACTACTGTATGGGCACCTGGAATCGGCACCCGCTCTCTATACTACTGTATGGTCAACCGGTATAGGAACCCTCTTTCTATACTACTGTCTGGTCAGCTGGCCCTTGAATCCTCTCTCTATACTACTGCATGGTCATCCGCAATAGATGGGCATCTGGTCAAGGATTCCCCCTTATATACTACTGTATGAGACAGTAGTAATCTATGATTGGCCATGAATTACTCAATATATGTACAGGGTGGTGAGAGACTATGCTTATGGAGGCGTGAATGGTTAATCGTTTATCGTACGATTGACTGGGTAGATGTATATTTATCAAGCTATAGGCTCGAACCTATAGCTTGTGGGTGTTAGCATGAATATATTTCAACCCGTAGGTTGTGTATTTAAGTACATGTGTGCATGAATAATTGTTTAGGTAGGAACTGTGTATGATTTGCCTAGCTGTACCCTCTTCACAGATACGAGCGTCTCCTACCGGATACGTGCTATCAACACTAACGCCGTTAGTTAATTCCCAGAGCTGAGCCTGTACTATCGTACAGTAGAGATTAGGAATAACCATTGACGATAAGTGTCTATACTCTTAACTCCCAGCGCAATACCCATACAACTGTGCGATACGGTTGAAATAGGTAGAGATCGAAGTAGAGTAAACACAGCCCGGACGTGTTGAATGTAAGTGTGTGTAAATGTATGCAATGATGCTATAGGATTCGGCGGCGGCACTTCTCCAATTCGGCGACCTGGTCGCGGCCCGGCGGCGGCACAAATTCGGCGGCGGCACTTCTACAATTCGGCGACCTGGTCGCGGCCCGGCAATGTATTGGATTTCTTCTCCCCAATAGATTTTGCGTGTGCTCTCACCTCGATGTTTCTGCTGGTCTCTGTCGTTTCAGCGGGAGTCCGGCTTATATAGGGCTACCGCTCTTCTGTGGATAAAGGTAGAAACAGACGTCGAAGATACCAGCGCCCTCTTTACTGTCAAATTACAACACTTCCCAATCAGTTTATCTGGACTTCGCTGGATAAATATGGCTATGGAGGAACAAACCATGATTCATAACGGACGTAACTGGTAAATCTCAGCTTCCAACTCTCTCTGGTTAATTCATACGACGACCGCAAAGTTCACTGTCCCTAATCTGCATATTCACTGAAACCGACTTCCGAATTCCTGACTGACGTCATCCACAGCGAAGCAAGTAGCTCACCAGGGTCCCTTTTTCCGTCCCGACTGATCGTTTGAGATAACTTCACCGGGATTTCGAGGCATTGTCTGTCTCCCGGATTATTATAGTTCATTCTAGGAAAATTACAGCGTTGAATTCCACCAGGTAAGTGAACCGCACACATAAACACAATGTAACTTTCGATTTCACATAGTCACGTATCATTCAGAAGCTGTGATTATTAAAGGGGATCCCAAGGGGTCGTTGTCAACCTGCACTTTCGTTACAAAAGTGTCGTTTTTAGTGTGTCGCTGTAGAAAATATACATATCTTATGAAGTGTCATTTTAACACTGTCGTCGTACAAGTAACAATGCCCCTGGTAATATTTTCAACCATGCTTACAATATATAATTCAGTGGAAGTGTCGTTTTTAGTGTGTCGCTGTAGAAAATAGACATATCTTATGAAGTGTCGTTTCCCAGACTGTCGCTGTGGCAGGAGAATAGTCCTACTCCCACACATGTGCCGTTTTAACTCTGTCGTCTTACAAGGGAGAATGGTCCGCATAATATTTCCAACCATAGCTGTTACATGTACATGTTTCAATGAAAAGTGTCGTCTTTAGAAAAATTATGATTTCACACAGGGAGACCTCCACCAGTCAGCAAGATCGGTATATAATAACACAGATCATTGCTGTCACACGATTTAATCAAAGTGTCGTTTTCAGAGTGTCGGTGTAGAAAATATACATATCTTATGAAGTGTCGTTTTAACACTGTCGTCTTACAAGTAACAATGCTCCTGGTACCATGCTTACAATATATCATTCAATGAAACTGTCTTTTTTAGTGTGTCGCTGTAGAAAATATACATATCTTATGAAGTGTCGTTTCCCAGACTGTCGCCTTGGCAGGAGAATAGTCCTGCTTCCCCATATATGTCGTTTTAACACTGTCGTCTTGGAAGTGAGAATAGACCTGATAATATTTCCAACCATCACTGTTACACCGTTCAATGAAACTGTCGTTTTCACAGAGTCGCTGAAGAAAATATACATATGTTATGAAGCGTCGTTTCACAGACTGTCACTCTGGCATGTGTTTGGCAGGAGAATAGTCATGCTTCCCCATATATGTCGTTTTAACACTGTCGTCTTACAAGGGACAATGGACCTGATAATATTTCCAACCATAGCTGTTACATATGCATGTTTCAATATAATGAATGATTCCACGCAGGGGGACCTCAACCAGTCACGGAGATCCACTGTATATAATAACACAGAGAATTCTCGTGCTCTCTTACATGGAGTAACAACCGTCTAATACCGCTTATGCCGATGCTAGGGGTCGTGTGGTCATGCCATCCAAGTTGCCACATGAACAGGTACAATAAAAGCGTACTTGAGATACCACACGTATCACGAATCGTTAGATTCTTGGTATGTGCTTTAGAATATGTTAACCGAAAGACTATACTGTGAAGTCATGTGGCTCTGTCAGTATGTCGGCACCTCTTCTCACTACCCTTATATGTGTTGTAATTTTTACCTGTATATGGCGAGATTCTGCTGGTGGACGTTTCGTCCCTGAGGCCCGCCTCTTGTACAGACCTATTGGTCTTTGATATCTGTTGGCATTTGTGGGAAGTTGATGCTTGGTCGACATCGGGCCTTGCAGAATAATCTTTTGAGTTAAATGCCGTCATTTTCATCTGACAACGATACAGCTCACCAATCCCCAGTGTACGAGTTATCACAGCGACATAGCTCACCAATTACCAATATACATGTACGAGTTGTCAGAGCATTTCCATCATAGCTCTCTAGATTTGCATCTAATACCGCTGATGCCGGTGCTAGAGCCGTGTGGTCATGCCATTCAAGTTGTCACATGACCAGGTACAATACAAATCGTACCTGAGATACAACACATATCACGAATCGTTAGATTCTTGATATGTGCTTTAGAATAGGTTAACCAGAAGACTATAATGTGAAGTCTTGTGACTGTCAGTATGTCGGCATCTCTTCCCACTACCCTTATATGTGTTGTAATTTAACATCAGATTCCAGCGAAACAATCTTTGTCTCTTAGTTCTGAATTTCTCCAAGAACACCACTGGATTATGATCAGTATACACAATAACATCACCAGAGCTGTTAGTTACATACACTTCAAAATGTTACAAAGCCAATATAAGACCCAACTTTTCCTTTTCAATGGTGGAAGATGCTTGTTGATGTTTTTTGAGCTGAGTAGTAATTTACAGGTTTGCTCCGTTGTATTCGTGTGGCATATTCTTAATATTTGCTCCCTGCTGTTCAGACAAATGACTCAGTTTACTATGAAGGTTCTCCAGAATATGCAATGGTTCCATATGAGACTTCTAATTCCGTACAGTCACGTTCTTCAGTGATGTTTGGGTCACTGTCTACCTGATTAATTACATTAAATACCCCAACCGATCAACCTGGTTTAAGTTCATGGTATTTCTTGAGCATGTTAATGGGACATTCCCTTTGGGTTCACCTCTGATCTGGAATACTAACTACATGGTTGACTGCAGTAAGTTTCTTCTCTATGTGATACCGCCCACTAAACTTAGCTGTCAGTCGCTCATCTTGCAATGATAATAAAATCAACACTTTTTCTCCAGGACTAAGGTCATGAGCCTTGGCCATAGTGTGAAATCGGGTTTTCATGACTTGTTGAGAAGACTCTAGCTGTTCTTTGGCTATTTTATTTTTATTTATTCAATTATTCAATCGTGTGGAGTAGATGGAGACGAATAGAAAGAGGTGAGCTGACTATGACTGTGGAAAAGTTCCACTATCCTGTACTGTTTCTCAGTACATGTTTTGTATGGGGAAGGGTATTTCTGTCAATATCGCAGATTGTTTCAACGATCTTGCTCTTGGTGAGGTCCAGCCAATCAGCGATTATTGTAGGTTCAAATCCATCAATATCGTACTGTTCCAATGCAGACAGGACTATCTTTTGGTCGGCCTTCACATATACTTGCAGTGGTGGACTTTGGTGGGACGAAGTGGTGCATAATCAATTGCCATACATTGTGGGCAGTGGTGGATAATCAGTTATCATAAAGTGGCAACAGTGATGAACAATCCGTTGCCATACTTTGTGAAAAATAGCGGAACAATGGTTGTGGTACAGTGTGAACAGTAGTGAACAGTTCTTTGTCATACAACGTGGACATTATGATGTTACATATACAATGATTGACTATCATCTGCCATATATTGTGAATAGTGTGTTCATGGACAATCAGTTGTGAACAATTGGCAATGCTGAGGTGTATACTGTGGTCCTTAGTAATTAATGGCAGAGTAATTAATACTACTGGCAGCATACATTTGTAGTGGTTGACTATTGGTAATGGTACAGGTAAGATGGAAGAATGTTGATAACGTTCATAATTATCAGTGACAGCCTTACACGCTTTTCCTAAAGCTATCGATTGAGAATTGGTTACATCCAGCCATTGATCAGCATTAAGCGGACAAACAAAACGTAATCTTTTAATATCCAGCACAAGACATCGCACATCATGGACATCTGGACCATCACTATCGAGAAAGTCGTCAATGGGGCTAGTCGATATTGGTTCATCATGGACATCTATAGAGATGGTCCTTCTAGTCGGGGCTGTTAGGGATTTTTTGGTTCACATTCTTCCAAAAGCACCAAATTTGGCCCATATGTCGCCCATACCATACTATTTCGATTTTTGACAGGCGCCAAGACGGGCGCCCCCTAGGGCCGCCATATTCGACGAAATTCAATATGGTCACCATCTTGGTTATAGTTGAATAACTAAAAGGGCTAGAAATGTGAATAATAGCACTTTTTAGTGGTTTTTGGGGTCGGAGAATCTGATTGTGATCTTATTTCAACGATTTTAGGTCAAGGTAACCTTTAAGGTCACCCTAAAGGGCATTTTGGGGACAAATTCGCCATTATCAGTGGTTTTGGGGCAAGATATATAAACTGCCTCATTCTATTGGTTTCCAGGGTTGAGTAACCCGAATCTGGCCTTATTTTGGCGATTCGGGGCAATATTTCATTTGAGAGTCGCGATAGAGGTCATCCGAACCAGAGGTCAATTGTAGGTATAACACCAAAAGAACCACAAATAATACCATAGAGGTTTGTGGCATTCTCCGATTCTGATCTTATTTTGAAGATTTGAGGTCAACCCATTTTGGGGTCAAAGGTCAAAGATCAACAGTTACCACTAAGAACAATCGAACGAAGAGTATTCAGGAACAAATTATATTAAAATACTCCGGAGATGACATCTGCTGACAAAATGCTATAACTATGCCGCTACGCCGCTATGTGTATTTAAATGCTCGAAATACAATACAAAGACCGCTTTAGCAACAATATACCAATGATTATTGGTATCTATACCTTCTGGCTTGCGCTATCAAGGAACTGTGAAGTCGGGTCGCACCCAGTAAGGCTGTGGAAGAGGGGTAGTGCCAAGGATTTGATGGACCGAGATCGGAACAAACGGTATGGACTGAATGTCACAATATTTCTTTCCAGTACCGAAGTCCACCAAGAGTTCCGATAGACCGAGGGTCTTCAAAGACCGGACATCGCTGTCCATCTTGCGAACATAGGCTGTTGTATGACCCTTCTCCGTGGCATGTGCTAGATGCAGGAGGACCCTAGTGTCCGCCTCGGAATGGTTGCACGGTTGAAGTATTGTGAGGTCATAACGCCTGTTGAAGAACACGGACTCAAAACGGGTACACAGAAGGAGCTTTCCGCTCATGTCAGTCTTGGACATCTGTGTGCTGATGAATGAGAACGGCTCTTTTTGTTAACATCTTTTAAGAAGCCGCTGATCCATTCATACTTCGGGATTTTAGGGGTTCAGGAAAAAGTATTGTGGCATTCCAGTCCAAACCATCTGTTCCGATCTTGATCCGTCAAAGTCCGTGGCACTACCTCTCTTTCACAGCTTAACGGGGTGCAAGACAACTTCACAGTTTCTTGGATGTGGCAAAAAGACCGCCTGGGCGGCCTGTACAAGCATATCGGACCCCACCGACACACTAGTTGCTCTCACGCATGATCCTGATACTCTCGAGTCCGTGCATATGGAGCTTATAGAACGCTTCATCGTACTCATGTACAGCAAGGGATGTGATGCAGCCGGTGTCAATGAGGCCAAGCATCACCTCTTCACTACTGCAACCAGATCGCTGGAAAACATCCCACCTCCCAAGCCGCGCTTTTGCAGCATGTGAAGCGAGCGCTGCTGCAAGCGTGTTTCTACTGGAGTCGCTTCACTCCAGCAGGGAATCCCTGACTTCAGTGAGTGGAGCTGGCACAAAGATTGCACCAGTACATGTCAACCGCTATGGACCACTCTCAGCGACACTTCTATGCCATATGCCATTCTCATGCACTGAGGCTGACTCAAGGCATGCACGGGAAGGTGCAAATGCAACTGTGCCGATGTCCGATACATGACCCTCTGCAAATGCGAAGGCGGGTGCGTTAATAACTTGGGCGATGATGACAAGTATTATTTATTGCTGGCATCATAGAGCGCAAGCCAGAATGCATAGGTAGTAAAAGTAATCATTGGTATACTGTTGCTTAAGCGGTCTTTGTTTTGTATTTTGAACATTTAAATGCACGTAGCGGCATAGTTATAGCATTTTGTCAGCAGATGTCATCTCCGAAGTATTTTAGTAACATTTGTTCCTGAATAATCTTCTTTCAATTGTTTTTAGTAGCAACTGTTGATCTTTGACCTTTAATTCTCAAATGAGGTGACCATGACCTCAAATCGTCAAAATACGGTCAGAATCTAATTCTCCGATGCCGCAAAGCCCTATGGTATTATTTGTGATTTTAGCCCTTTTGATGTTTCCTATAATTGACCTCCGGTTGACCTCTGTTTCGGGGGACATCTGTCATGAACCTCACATGCAATATTGCCTCAAATTGTCAAAATATGGCCAGATTCGGGTTACTCAACCCCGGAAATCGATAAAATGAGTTAGTTTATATATCTCGACTAAAAACCACTAAAAATGACGAATTTGACCCAAAAATGATCTTTAGGGTGACCTTGGCCTCAAATCGTTGAAATAAGATCAGAATCAGATTTCCCGACTCCGATAACCACTAAAAAGTTGTATTATTCATGATTCTAGCCATTTTATTGACTTACCTCTAACCCGGGTGGCGGCCATAATGAATTTCGCCAATATGGCGGCCCCAGGGGGCGACTATCTTGGCGCCCGTCAAAAATCGAAAAGGTATTGTATGGGCGACATATGGGCCAAATTTGGTGCTTTTGGAAGAATCTGAACCAAACAGTCCCTTTTATGCCCTAACAGCCCCCACTATTCACCATACCGCAGTTTCCAGAATCACAGGCACAGGCTGGGATGCACTGCAATTTGGCGTTGACAGCCCTGTTGACACTGTCATGCAGGCAGCGCATGAAGACTTTTAGGAGTTGGAAATTTGTTCAGGTTTGGCACAAAGGACCCATCATCCATCATCCCATTTGGCCAATCTGTTTACAGATGATGGCGGGAAGCACTGATAATTTCATTTCATTTGCTCGTCAGCGCGGTCTTCTAAAGGCCACACTGTCGAGCTGTCAAAACGCTTCCAGCCTATACCACAGGGCGTTAAGGGTTTTCCCCGTCGAGAATGCGAGCTTCACTAAAAAAGACCAACATAAGCGTTTCCCAGCTTGCGAAGCGTTCGGATCGATTTCCGATCTATCTTCCCCATGCGTTCTACTCCATGAAGGCTGTTCAAATTTGTCTTTCGGGGTGGCGATATCCCAGAAAGGCTGCTGGTAGAATCGCGCCCCGTAATCATATGTATAGCTGGCAAAAATCTATAAACTTCCGTTCCAAAATATGCAGCATACCTCCTGAACCGGTAAGTTTCGCCTTCGCTTCCCGGAGTGTATGTAAAACCAGAGAAACCAGAGAAAATACAAACATTATAAAGTCAGTTCCTTCTCATTCACCAAACGCTATATCGACAATCTTCTCGCTGTGGATAATCGCTATATAAATGACGCAGTGAAGGATATATATCCACCTTCACTGGATTTGAAAGAAACTACAGATAGCCCCAACGGCACATCATATTTAGACCTGTATCTCTACAAAATGAATCGGGACTTCTCTATCGTGGATTTTACGAAAAAAAGTGATGATTACAATTTCGAATCGTAAACTATCCCATTCTGGGCAGCAATATTCCGGTGACACGTGCATATGGCATTTACATATCTCACATAGTAGCATTTCCTGTGTTAAATGTGACGCTTTTGATCAACGTCACAAAATATTATTGCAGAAACTTACAAAACAGGGCTATACCACCAAACTTCTCCACTGAAAGCTTCTCAAATATGGCAAGCATATCTTTTTTGTTGTTCCTGGTTGGAATGATCTTGTCAGTGACCTCCACGCGCATGCGGGTATGGCTTTGTTACTTTGGCGGGAACACGACAGTCCAAGAAGTGGCCCTGTATCTGATTATATGCAGCGCACTAGGCGACAATTCAAGTATGCGTTACGAGCCTGTAAGCGTAACGAAGCTTCTTTGCACGCTGAAAAATGGCACAAGCCTTCTCCTGTAACAACTCTGATGATTTCTGGAAGGAAGTAAGAGCTGCCAATTCAAAATGTATGTCACTGCCTTGTAAAGTCGAGAATGCTGAGGGTGAAACGGACATTGCGTCCCTATGGAGAAATACATTTGACACCCTCCTTACTTCTGTCAGTAGTAATGATTGTAAATCAGAGGTTTTGGAAACACTCTCGCAACCTAGACATGTTGTCACCAATGTTACATCCGTAGAAGTGGTCCACGATATTGTTAAAAACCTGCAAAAGTGTAAGACGCCAGGTCCTGATGGACTTTGCCCTGAGCATCTGCTTTATGCTTCTCCTATTCTAATGCACCATCTGACATTCTGTATTAATGCTATATTTTCCCATGGATTCCTTCCGAGTGCCTTAACATATGTTGTTATTACTCCTATCGTCAAAAATAAATCAGGAGACATAACGAGTTCTGACGATTATAGACCTATCGCCATAGCTACAGTGGTCTCTAAACTGATTGAAATCATTATTCTGAGTAAATGTCAAAATGTTTTCCATACTACAGATTATCAGTTTGGGTTCAAGCCTGGCAGGTCCACCGATCAGTGTATTTATGTATTGAAAGAGGTAGTGAATTTTTATTGTGCCCACGGTAGTCCGGTATTTGTATGTTTTTTGATGCCAGTAAGGCGTTCGACCGCGTAAATCACTGGACTTTACTTAAGAAACTGATTAATCGAGGTGTACCCCTATATATAGTAAATTTACTGCATGTATGGCTTAAGAGTCGACTATTTTCCGTCAAATGGGGTTCGGTTTACTCTGAGGCATTTGGCGCTTGTAATGGTGTACGACAGGGTGGATTACTTTCCCCGTCACTCTTTGCTATTTACATACATGAACTTGATGTAGCTGTCTCAGAGGCCAATGTAGGCTGTAACCTTGCTGGTGTATTTATGAACCATCTTATTTCTCATTTGCCCATCGGCCAAAGCTCTGCAGGCTCTTTTATGCGAAACCTACTCTATTTCTCATGACAATCTTTTTAATACTAAGAAAAGCGTTTGTGTTGTTGTTAAGCCAAAACGCTATAAGAACTTCACACCTCCTGTATTACGCTTATGTGGTAATCGCTTAGACTTTGTTAATTCTTATATATACTTAGGACATGCTATTACTGAAGATCTTTCCGATGATCAGGATATCGAATGTTAGAAACGTAAACTATGCATCAGGGTCAATGTTTTCTTAGGAAAGTTCACAGCATGTACCGAACTTGTAAAAAAGGGTTTGTTTCGTTCATACTGCTGCAATATTTACTGGTCTCAGCTTTGGTGCTCTTACAGCAAGAAAGGTCTCAACAAATTGAGAGTTGAGTCAGGTGGCTCATGTGTTATAGACGTGACTGTAGCGCAAGCTACATGTTTGTGATTAATCGCATTCCGTCTTTTGGCGAGTTAATACGAAAGTCCGTTTTTCGGTTCAAGCAAAGGCTAACTGATTGTGACAATGTTATAATTTGTAGATTGCTTAACTGTGATGTTTATTTCTCGTCAAAGCTAGAAGCCAAATGGTCTGAAATTTTGCACTAGTGCTCTTATCCACATGTAAATAACTTTGGTGTAATCTGTATGGACGCCCGTTCGGTCAGAAATAAAACTATTATTATTATTATTATTATATCGCATGCTGATAGCAAAATACGTGCGTAGCGTGCAAGATTTAATGCGATATGTTTCGTAACTTGTGTCTAATTCCGCTTAACCCGGGCTAGGGACCGTATCAACCCATGAACTTCAATATCCTCATGGTGTTTATATGAACACGCATAATCAAAGCCTGACCGAGTCATCATTATCCAAATAACGACTTTACAGCGAAAATCATATGGATTACGAATACTGATCAGCGATACGGATTTGATACAATTCGAACATCATGTCTTTTTGGCCGCTTCTCTCTTGCAGGAAACTAGCTTATGTTCATGTATGCTATGAGTGCTGTTTTTTATTTTTTTTATTTGGAGTTAATGTTGTTATATGGAATATGGGATTGGTCTTGGACGCGGAAATTCTTTAATTACAACACATATAAGGGAAGTGGGAAGAGGTGCCGACATACTGACAGAGCCACATGACTTCACAGTATAGTCTTCTGGTTAACCTATTCTAAAGCACATACCAAGAATCTAACGATTCGTGATGTGTTGTATCTCAGGTAATCTTTTATTGTACCTGTTCATGTGGTAACTTGGATGACATGGCCACACGGCCCCTAGCACCGGCATAAGCGGTATTAGATGCAAATCTAGAGAGCTATGATGGAAATGCTCTGACAACTCGCATATTGGTAATTGATAAGCTGTGTCGCTGTGACAACTCGTACACTGGGGATTGGTGAGCTGTATCGTCGTCAGATGAAAATGACGGCATTTAACACAAAAGACTAGTCTGTAAGGCCCGATGTCAACACAGCATCAACTTCCCACAATGCCAACATATATCAAAGACCAAAAGATCTGTACAGGGGGCGGGCCTCGGGGACGAAACGTCCACCAGCAGAATCTCGTCATACACAGGTAAAAATTACAACATATATAAGGGAAGTGGGAAGAGGTGCCGACATACTGACAGAGCCACATGACTTCACAGTATAGTCTTCTGGTTAACCTATTCTAAAGCACATACCAAGAATCTAACGATTAGTGATACGTGTTGTATCTCAGGTACGCTTTTATTGTACATGGCATTTAACACAAAAGACTAGTCTGTAAGGCCCGATCTCGACCCAGCATCAACTTACCACAATTCCAACATATATCAAATACGAAAAGGTCTGTACAAGGGGCGGGCCTTGGGGACGAAACGTCCACCAGCAAAATCTCGCCATATACAGGTAAAAATTACAACATATATAAGGGAAGTTGGAAGAGGTGCCGACATACTGACAGAGCCACATGACTTCACAGTATAGTCTTTTGGTTAACCTATTCTGAAGCACATACCAAGAATCTAACGATTCGTGATATGTGTTGTATCTCAGGTACGCTTTTATTGTACCTGTTCATGTGGTAACTTGGATGACATGGCCCCACGGCCCCTAGCACCGGCATAAGCGGTATTAGATACAAATCTAGAGACCTATGATGGAAATGCTCTGACAACTCGTATATTGGTAATTAGTGAGCTGTGTCGTTGTGACAACTCGTACACTGGGAATTGGTGAGCTGCTCTGACAACTCGTATATTGGTAATTAGTGAGCTGTGTCGTTGTGACAACTCGTACACTGGGAATTGGTGAGCTGTATCGTCGTCAGATGAAAATGACGGCATTTAACACAAAAGACTAGTCTGTAAGGCCTGTGCCAGCGCGCAAACTAAACGCCGGAGATCGCAGATGTTTCGCAGTCGATGTAAGATAGTAGGAGTCATTTGTGTTCTTTGAATACAGAAGCCTTTATTCTTAAACATGCATCGCAGATAGATTCGGATCTTCTCTTCACATAGGACAGTATCGTTGAACCATACACACAGGCTCCGTGTCCTTCGAGATCGAATACTAGTACATGATACTCTTCGTAGGCTCCGTAAAAACTGAAATACATTAAATACGGGTAATCAGTCGGAAATTGAGCCTTTCGTGACAGTTTACACAACATATCGAAATCGTTACAGTTAAGAAGATATGAATTACTATTACTCAATGATTCGATTACTTAAACACAATTACTTCATCGAATAAACAGAAAGGATAACGTACCACCATGCATCCTACTGGCTCTTACAGTTTGCTTTCGATAAAAGGAGAACGCAGACAATTTAGGCGCCAAATCACTTCTAGCTCGCGCCACACTCAATGTAACCTCTACCGCGAGTAAAGACATATACAGTACAAGTGTACTAGTTGAGGAAAATAAACCATTTTAGTGTCCAACATGTGTTCATACTTCGTTATCACAAAATAAGGCGACGGACGCCACATACCTCCTCAAAATAGCTGGTCTATTTTCTTAGCATCGCAAATACACAAGACAACATCAATCTACATATTTAGCTTTCGTTTTCTACAAGGAGTACTAGCTTGTGAATCGGACGGTCAAGACATGTCAAGGGACCAGAAGATCGACCCTTGCTGTCCAGGTTACGACTTCCAAATGTCAGCTTCACCTTGCGAACATGCTCGTCCATGTCCTTAATCAGCTCCTTTACACGAGCGAGTCTCCACTTGTTCCGAGACAAATCATCATCAGCCACAAGCACGAGGTCACCCATTTGGAGGTCATGACGCGGTCGATTCCATTTCGGACGGGGCTGAAGCGTTTGCAGGTACTCACTCTTCCATCGACGCCAGAATTCATTCGTTAAATGTTGAACCCTACGCCATCGTTTACGAGAGTAAAGATCAGCTCCTTGAAACTCTCCGGGTGGCGGCAAGATGACTTTCGATTTTAGGGTAAGTAAGTGGTTCGGGGTGAGCGGCTCCAGAGAGTTGGGGTCATTCAAATTCTCTGTTGTCAACGGACGGCTATTCACGATAGCGGCGGCCTCGCACATGAATGTTCGCAGAGATTCATCATCAAGCTGAGAGCCTCCTTGGTGAAGTATCACTGAGAGTACATTTCTTATTGTCCTAATCTGGCGCTCCCAGACTCCGCCCATATGGCTAACGTGAGGAACATTCATCTTGAAATCAAAATCACTGGATTCCCTCAGAAGAAATTCCTTGACACGAGCTTGGTCCATTCCCTTGACCGCTTCACGGAGTTCCCTTTCCGCATCAACGAAGTTGGTGCCACGATCACAACGTAGTTGCCGGATTGGACCACGAATGCTGAGGACACGACGCAAGGCGTTGATAAAGGAACCCGTTTCCAGGGAAGCAGCTGTTTCTATGTGCACCGCACGTGATGTTAGACAGGTGAAAAGTACGCCATACCTCTGAAGCTCCTTTCCAGGGCTTCAAGTGGCTCACAGTGAAAATATAGGAGAAAATATAGGAGGAAATTTGCAAAAATATAGGAGAAATATAGGAATTTTCTGAATAAAATATAGGAAAATATAGGAAATAAAGGAGTGCAAGACAGGTCTGTACTACATTGTATGTTCCAAACTTGGTAGTTTTCTGGTGTTTAATCAAATTACTTTCATTGAATGCGGTCATAGTGGTGGTCTTTTCAGGTGACCTGTTCTGTTATTTGATTCAGCATAGAGAGATTGAAATGTTTCCCTATTTGCCGAGCGAAGCGAGGCGAAAAAAAACTTCTGAAATGTATTTCCTCGTGTCAGTTTGACTCATTACAGAGCAATGATGAAAGTTTTCATGAGAAAAAGTCAAAATATAGGAAATATAGGAGGTTTTGAGTAAAATATAGGAAAATATAGGAATGACTCAAAAATATAGAAAAATATAGGAAATATAGGAGGCACTTGAAGGCCTGCCTTTCGTCCCTCTCTAATGATCCACGGGCCGAACAAATCAACGCCACAATACGTGAATGGCGGTACGTCTTCTAGTCTGTCCGGCGGAAGATCTGACATCTTCTGCTCTCGAGTAGCATGTCGTAGTCGACGGCACGTAACGCATTGTGAGATGTAACTTGACACTACAGTGCTACATCCCACAATCCAATAACCGTTTTCACGCAAGGTATTCGTCGTCATGCCACGTCCTTGATGACCGGCCTTCTCGTGGTAATGTCCAATGACCATCGTCGTCACGTGGTGAAGTTTTGGCAAGATAATCGGATGTTTCATGTTCAAAGTTAGTTGGGAGTGTTTGAGACGACCTCCGACCCGCATTACTCCTTCGGTGTCCAAGAAAGGATCCAAACGGAATATAGAACTCGTAGACTTTATTTCGTCCTCAAAGGCTTCTCTCTGAACATGACGGATTATTTCTAGTTCTGCCTGGTAGAGATCCTCCACTTGTACAGGTTCGTATGAAGATTTAGTCGCATTCAGGCCTGGAGCTCCTTTACTGGATGGGAACTTTATCTTACGGGCCTTTAATAGCTGTTTCAGCCTGAGACACACAGCAATGGCCTTTTTGGCACGATGCCAGCAAGAGAAGTATTTCAATCTATCCAAGTCGAACTTCTCGGAGATCTGGCCTTGAGTGGCTGCGACGTTGTCTTTCACTTCTGGATCACTTCTGGATCACGTGGATCTAAGGTAAGTTCCATTTTATCTACAGGTGCATCTGGAATAGATTTCTCCCACAGGAATTCGGGTCCAGTAATCCAGCGTGAGAAGACAAGGTCTGCAGCGTGAAGCCCTCGGGAAGCATAGTCCGCAGGATTTCTATCTGTAGGTACGTATTTCCAATGAGACGGTTCACTGCGATCACGAATCTGTCGTATCCGGTTTGCGACAAACACATGGAATCGTCGAGTGTCGTTGGTTACGTAGCCTAACACGACCTTACTGTCCGTCCAGAATATTTCTGTTATATTCTCGTACAGAAGTTCCTGTTTCAGCATGCTGCTGGCTCTCACTGAAACGACAGCGGCTGTCAACTCTAGTCGGGGTATCGTGACTTGTTTGAGAGGTAATACTCTAGCCTTTTCCAGCACGAAAGCACAGTGTAATTACAACACATATAAGGGAACTGCGTCACATGACTTCACAGAATAGTCCTCTGGTTAACCTATTCTAAAACACATACCAAGAATCTAACGATTCGTGATATGTGTTGTATCTCAGGTACGCTTTTATTGTACCTGTTCATGTGGCAACTTGGATGATATGACCACACGGCCCTAGCACCGGCATAAGCGGTATTAGATACAAATCTAGAGAGCTATGATGGAAATGCTCTGACAACTCGTATACTGGTGATTGGTGAGCTGTTTCGCTGTGACAACTCGTACATTGGAGATTGGTGAGCTGTATCGTCGTCAGATGTAAATGACGGCATTTAACACAAAAGACTAGTCATTGCTCATGCTCGTTTGTCAGTCGTAAATACGTGCATTGCCCATAGCCTACGGTGCTGGCATCCGAGAAATGATGCAATTTCACGGTTCCAAAGTCACTTGGCTTGTAGCAACGAGGCACTTCAAGACCTTCGAGGTGGAACAAACTGTCCCTCCACTGTTCCCACAGTGGTCTCAACGTTTCCGAGAGTGGACTGTCCCAGTCAGTTTGGTCACGGCACATTTCTTGAAGAATTTGCTTTCCAACAAGCACGACGGGGGCAACGAGCCCTAACGGATCGTAAATGGAGCTCACTGTGGACAGGACTCCACGTCGCGTCAAAGGGTTGTCCTTCAAGACGATCCGGAACTTGAATACATCAGCTTCGACGCACCAATGTACGCCTAGAGCTCTTTCGATTGGCAGTGGGTCAAAGTTCAGATCGAGATCCTTTACTCCTTTGGCTCGATCTTCAGCTGGAATTGTGGCTAAGACGTCCTTGGAATTCGAAACAAATTTGTGTAATCGGATTCCTCCTTTAGAGCACATTTCCTTGGCTTTGTGGATTAGCTCAGTAGCTTCCGTGATGGTTGATGTATGCATTCACCAAGTTCATACCCTGTATAGTATTGATGGTACACCCATGTATGCATACACTAAGTTTATACCCTATATAGTATTGATGGTGCTCCCATGTATGCATACACTAAGTTCATACCCTGTACAGTATTGATGGTGCTCCCATGTATGCATTCACCAAGTTCATACCCTGTATAGTATTGATGGTGCCCTTGTACTGGTGCCGATGGCCCGCCTATGATATTGGCTTGGTCATCATTTTCATGTTTAACAGTTTCTCTGTTTTCTTTTGTATATATGTTATAATTTATAAAATGATTGTTAGAGTGACTTACCCATCATCATCTGCCATTGCATGTTCCTTACCTGCTGTGAAACTCGTTCAGTTAATTCACTATCTTCGCGTATCTTACTGTGGATAATAATTCCGTAACTACGGAGGGAGTTTCACACGAGAATCCCTTCTCTTCACTTCCTTTCTTTGGCGACCACACTCCGGAACCTGTTGAACATTCATCTTTACCTGTTGATACATTGAACCTTGAATTTATAGAAAACATGTGCTTTAATCCAATATTGACCATAGACAAACTGAAATAGATGATAACGAATATGAAATCTCCCACTGGAACAATATTAATATCCACCAATCTAACTACTTCACTGGAATTGGAAAAATTCTACAAGTGGTTCTGTGCAAATCGGTTATCACTAAATATTAATAAAACGAAATACATGTTAGTTAAACCAAACACCAAGCAAAAAGTGACTGATTTACCAATGTTGACTATTGCGGGAACAGAAGTTGCAATCGTCGAAAAATTTAAATTTTTAGGTATAATTTTCAACAATCGACTAAGTTGGACAGATCATATAAAGTATATCTGTAACAAGATCTCTAGAAATATAGGAGTAATTAACTGTATTAAGACCTCGATAAACAAGAAAACCCTCTATATTTTGTACTACTCTTTGATTTATCCATACATGTCTTATTGCAATATTCTCTGGGGAAATACTTATGTCACTCATTTAAATCCATTGCTTTTGCTACAGAAGAGGGCTTTACGTTTGATTACTCTATCTAAAAAACTCGAACACACAGAACCCCTATTTAAAAAGATGAACATCCTTCATATTTCTAAGTTGAATATCTACTCAACACTTCTCCTAGCACATACAGTTTTTCATAACCCAAATCAATTGCCAAATTTTTTTTTCCAAATCTACTTCAGAAAACAATCATCAATAAATCGTTATAACACACGTGGTTGTCGTTTCAATCTATACAGGCCATTTTACTTATCCAATGTATCATACTACACAGTCAAAATAGCTGGACCACGAGAGTGGAATAAACTGCCCTCCTCGTTCAAAGAAATTTTATCCACATCTCTCTTTAAATCTAAACTCAAATCCTATCTTATCAATAACTAACCAGTTTCACAGCAGGAGTTAATTCCGACCCATGTATGACTCCGTCAACAGAAATGCCATCTTTAATCTCTTCTCAGGGATAGAACAAGCCCCATGGGGCTTTATTCCCGCCAGTATTTAATTATGTATCCAGTTGTAATATGTACATATATTTATATACGTTGGTATTGGTGAATAAACAATCAATCAATCAATCAATACAGACTTCAACCCATCGTCCACGTAGAAATCGCGTCGCAAGAACTCCGCGGTGTCTGAACCACATTCAGCATCGTTGTCGTTTGCCGTTGCCTTAAGTCCATAATTCGCACATCTTGGAGAGGATACGGCTCCGAAAAGGTGAACCTTCATGCGAAATTCCACAGGCTCACTGCAAAAGTCTCCATTTTGCCACCAGAGGAATCTGAGAAAGTCTCTATGTTCTGGATACAGACGAAACTGGAAGAACATTTGTTCTATGTCGCACATAAACGCAAAGTTTTCTCGTCTGAAGGGACACAGAACACCCACTAACTTGTTCGTAAGGTCCGGGCCTTGAATAAGTTGGTCGTTCAGAGAATATCCTTTGAAGTTAGCACTGCAGTCAAACACGACACGTATTTTGTCGGGTTTCTGTGGGTGATAAACCCCGTGGTGGGGGATATACCACACGCCACCATCATTACGTAACAGGTCACAACTAGGCACCTTTTCCGCAAATCCACTGTCGATGGCACTTCGCATGAAATTCACGTAATCATCACGGTATTTGAAATCTCGTTTGAATCTGCCTTGAAGATTCATCAGCCGACTGACTGCTTGCGTCCGGTTGTTCGGGAGATTTGGATTGGACTCCTTGAATGGCAATGGCATTTCATAGTGGCTGTCGTTAGACGAATACCATCACGCATTTTGTCCAGGAACACTTGATCATTATAGGAGAGTATATTATCATCCGTATGTTTCTCAATGAAGTCCAGCTCCATCATTCACGTCACCGCACTGGGGTTGATCATTTCCTTCACGGTAGTTCTGAAGGAATGCAAAACTTGAACTGGTGCTCCGTCAGACGATCTGGGCAACAGATTAGTTGGAACTGTCCGAGTAAGAATTCTGTGATTCATGCCTCTAACATTGGTGTAAGTTTATCAACAATCCCTTGCAAGTGTGGCCATTGTTTAGCCACATCCGGTGTCGGAATATGGGATCTGTTAGCCGGCATAAGATCTCTCGTGTAAGTTATCGGAAGGTTTATCCTTAACGAGCTGTCGTAGCCACGGACTGTGAGTCCATCTAGTCTTTGGCTATCTACCAACTGACTGTCAGCAGACATCGTAGAAAGTAACAGCTTCACATCAGTTCCATGAAGTCCAAGAGAGTCACTTGACTTGATTCAGAATAAAGGTTGTATCGGATTGTATATCCAGGAGAGCGTACACCAACGTTTCATTGTTCGGATCGCTGCAGTGCGATATCCACACTGGCACTGTCAGAGAACATTTACCACCGTTTCCACCATCACTCACGCCGACGTGAGATGTCGCTTCCACGGTACCTGCCGAATTCCTTTCCCGTGTCGGAGGTTTACTACTCCCAGGCGTGCCCCCATGTAAGGAAGTCGGGTGCAGTTTTCCACATTCAGCACACTTCAGTCTTTGTTTACAAAACTTAGACTTGTGTCCTTGATTCAGACAAGCAAAGCACAACCCTTTGTTTCTGGCGAATGTTTTCCTCTCTATGAGGGATTTCTGTAGAAAGGATCTGCAGTCGTTTATCACATGATGTTTCCGTTCGCAGTGAAGACAAAATGTGTCGGCATTTCTGCCAGGTTCCTTTACTTCGGTTGAGAAGTTTGGAGCTCACACCACCAGATCGTTTACGGCCGACGTTGATTTGCTGTCTGTCGGAGCTAGTAGACTTGCTTCCCTTTAGCGTATGGGCAGCAATGATGGGATTACACGCGATTGTTGCTTCCTTCGATATGAATGTCACAAATTCTGCGAAAGGAGGGAACATTTTCCGTTGTTCCTTCCAGGCTGCAACAATTCTGCCCCACCTCAATACCAGCCAATCGGGTAACTTAGTTAACATTTCTGATTTTCTCTGTCATCATTCAGTATGTCCAATCCTTTGATAGCTCTCATCGCGGATTCACACTGACGGAGAAAGTCCGAGTATTTTCGAAGTGCTAAGCCGTCCCTTGATCATTAGGCCACGCGTCAAGTTTATCTCGGAAAGCGTTAGCTACCATGAACGGATCTCCATACCGTTCCTCAAGGAGCTGTTTAGCCTCTTCGAAAGCGCCATCTGTTGTCAGAAAGAAGAAGCCATCCACGGATTCCTTTGCGGCACCTCCTAGATACTTCTTGAGATAATATATCCGTTCAGCCGGTGGAATACCCTTTTGTTCCACAAGCATTGTGAACGCGGTCTTCCAGGCGGGGTACAACAATGGGTCTCCGGAAAATATTCCTAGCTCTGGAGTTGGCAATCTTGCAAGTTGAGTCTGTTCAGTTAGTGTTCTAGCAAGCAGGCCAATATCTGTGTATAATTCATAAGAATTCGCTGCAGTCGTACGAACATGGATATTCTAAGATTGTTCACGGGGCGAAACACGGTCCATAGCACGAGGCGGTCTTTCATTCACAGCATTAATCTGAGTATTCTGTCCTGAAACAAACTCGTTGACATCAATATTCAGTCTTGGCGGATTTTGAACAGACACAGTCTCCCGCTGCACCATATTTGTGATCTGACATGGTGCTGGTTTAGTTTCATTTGGCAACGTGTGATTGCCAGTATCACCGAACTGTTGTGACTGAATATATTTGTTCACATACTCATTCCCCTTGAATGCTGGGACGGATATGTCTTCTAATTCAAAGTCATTAGAGCCAAAAAGTTCCTGTTCTGTTTTGATGATAGCGTTGAGCTTGGTATTTGCCATATCCAGCTCTTTCGTAGCCTGGAGTTTTTCTAACTCTGCTCGCTGTTTTTCTAATTCTGCTCGCTTCTGGGCTTCCATATCTACAAACTTCAGCTTGGCTTTCAACATAGCCGCTTCTGCCGCAGCTTCAACGCGCTTGGATGCGTCGGATGCTCGCGACTGGTTAGTTCTGGCAGATATTCTAGATTTGGTCGCTGACCTTTCCAGTTCGAATTCACGCATATATTCTGTCATATGTCTTATCAGGTCCTGATGGTCTTGTTCAATTTTGTCGTACCTGTCAAAGGCTTCACCTTCTCGCCCAAGACATGCCATAGACCGATCCAGTTGCTCATACTCCTTTGTCACCTGATCCATAATTTTACTTAACTGCTCACATTCATTTTTCAGAACTACCATATTCTTTGAATCGCTCACAAATAACTGAATGTTATTAGCCTGTTCACGCCATGCTGATACAGACGATCTGAAATCACGTTCATGTAGTTTCATTTCCCATTCTAATTTCTCATGAGTTGGTTTTGGTTCACGAGGGCTAACTCGTACCTCCCCATGATCTCCCCTAGACTCTACGCTAGTGTTATCATGTTGGTTGACAACGGTGTCAAGGGTCTGATTATCCTTATCGGCTTCCATAGTTCACAAAATACAAAATGGAAGGAATACCAGTACTCGATAGCTGAGACACGGCTATAGATACGCAGTTCAATGAATATAACTGTGTGACAGGCAATTACATCAGACACACTCGAAACACACATGTACGAGAAGAAGCCATAACATCAGACTCATACAGTGATGACTGTTGTTCGTATAGATTACTTCATAAATCGAGTGAATGAATTTACAGCTATATAACAATTCGAAAGATCCGATCACAGGTAAAAAATATCGTATATCATGCGAGATATAATTACAGTTCCAGTTCGTGACAGTAATAGTTCTTTTATGGTCGGTCAAATATTTAATCGGAAATCACAGAAACTATTTAATTGCTCAAGTAAATAAATGATTTACTGTTCAAAGACAACAATGAATTCATTCCGACAGTTTATTAACTTCATCTGTTTCTTCCGTCGATGTATTCACTGTCACCGATGTCGTTTCGAGCAGTTCACCGGACCAAACGCTGGGCTGGGAGATTCAGTCCAGCCGGATAGAATTCACGAATTCGAAGGTCAGTCTCTTTAAGATTCACAATCAGATAAGGGCGCAGGCAATGCTGACGTCATAAATCTGCACCTCGCACATTCCATCAGCAGATAGGTTTTTATCTGTGTTTATAGTTCCCCCACTGGAATGGATTCTTCTCACACTCGGATAAGGAGGGTGTTTTTACTGTGCCAGCGCGCAAACTAAACGCCGGAGATCGCAGATGTTTCGCAGTCGATGTAAGATAGTAGGAGTCATTTGTGTTCTTTGAATACAGAAGCCTTTATTCGTAAACATGCATCGCAGATAGATTCGGATCTTCTCTTCACATAGGACAGTATCGTTGAACCATACACACAGGCTCCGTGTCCTTCGAGATCGAATACTAGTACATGATACTCTTCGTAGGCTCCGTAAAAACTGAAATACATTAAATACGGGTAATCAGTCGGAAATTGAGCCTTTCATGACAGTTTACACAATATATCGAAATCGTTACAGTTAAGAAGATATGAATTACTATTACTCAATGATTCGATTACTTAAACACAATTACTTCATCGAATAAACAGAAAGGATAACGTACCACCATGCATCCTACTGGCTCTTACAGTTTGCTTTCGATAAAAGGAGAACGCAGACAATTTAGGCGCCAAATCACTTCTAGCTCGCGCCAAACTCAATGTAACCTCTACCGCGAGTAAAGACATATACAGTACAAGTGTACTAGTTGAGGAAAATAAACCATTTTAGTGTCCAACATGTGTTCATACTTCGTTATCACAAAATAAGGCGACGGACGCCACAAGGCCCGATGTCAACACAGCATCAACTTCCCACAATGCCAACATATATCAAAGACCAAAAGGTCTGTACAGGGGGCGGGCCTCGGGGACGAAACGTCCACCAGCAGAATCTCGTCATATGCAAGTAAAAATTACAACATATATAAGGGAAGTGGGAAGAGGTGCCGACATACTGACAGAGCCACATGACTTCACAGTATAGTCTTCTGGTTAACCTATTCTAAAGCACATACCAAGAATCTAACGATTAGTGATACGTGTTGTATGCGACAAATCTCCTCTGCAGTTACCTTACAGATCGTAAGCAACGAGTGAAAGTGTCAGCAACTGTCAGTGATTGGGAAAGAATCATGAAAGGGGTACCACAGGGTTCGGCCTTGGGGCCTGCCCTTTTTAACATTTACATAAATGACATTTTCGCCCTCATCAAATCTACCTCTCTTCATAATTACGCGGATGACAATACTTTACTGGCTTGTGCGGACTCAAAAGACAATGTGAAAAAACGCTTATCGGATAACGGGGAAAATGTTGTGAAATGGTGTGAAAACAACTATATGGAGGCGAATCCATCAAAATTCCATGCCATCTATGCGAATGAACCAGCTGAGGATTTCAGTATCAACATAGGAAACACTACTGTCCCAGGTGAAGACTCAGTGAAACTCTTAGGTGTAAACTTGGACAACAAATTGAATTTTAACGAACATATCAAGCAGATCTGTCGTAAGGCTGGAAGACAAATAAACGTTTTATGTAGACTAAGGAAGTTTTTAGATATACCAACCAAACTTTTAATCTACAAGTCTTTTATAACCAGTAATTTTAATTATTGCCCAATTGTTTGGCACTCCTGTGGGAAGGTAAACACGAAGAAACTTGAAAAAATACAAAGGCGGGCCTTACGTTTTGTTTTTAATGACTTTGATTCCTCATATGAGCAGCTACTTATTAAAGCTAACATGCCTACATTGGAAGTAGCTGGATATCGATATATAGCCCTAGAAGTCTACAAGATTTTAGATGGAAACTGTCCCACTTTTATGTCCGACTTTGTACGGCCAAAGACTGTTCATTATTCGTTGAGGAGAGGCGTACAAATTGAGCAACCTCGTGTGAGGACATCGACTTGGGGACTAAACTCTTTTACATACTCTGCTGCTCAGATCTGGAACCAGTAAACGCTCGATGTAAAAAGGGCTACTAGCCTAATGTCTTTTAAGAAACTTAAAAATATGGAATGGTCCCAAGTGTAAATGCAATGTCTGATATTTGACCAAACATTTTATTATGTTATTAGTTTTTTCTTCCTTGATTCTGTTTTAAATGTATTATCATGGACTTTTAAATCTCACTTTGAGTAGTATATAATTTGCCCTTTTTAACGTAAATGGTGTAGTATTCACTGTAATTTTGATCTCTTTGTTGTATATATACATTTTTTTTTTAATTCTCCTTACCATTTTATTTATCTTAATTCGTAATACTTATTTCAAAACGGAAAATTACTTTTATGACCTCACATTAATTGGTTTTACACTAGCCTGGCGCTTTCATCTACCTTATTTATATTTCTAATTCTTGCGCCCCCGGTCATTAAATTTTACTTCTTATCTCATTGTAAATAACTTGTATTGTTTAATCATCCTTTAGTCACCTTTCTTTATACTCGCCTGACTCTCTTACTACCTCATTGTGCATATCATCCTCAATTGCTTGGCGATCTCGGTTATTTTAATTAATCTCATTGTATATATCATTTTTGTTTTAATCATCATGTTATTTTAATCACCTCTCGGTGATATTAGCTTCACAGCTACTGTTTTCTGTAACAAAACCGAGACTAAATAAAGTTTGTATTGTATTGTATTGTATCTCAGGTACGCTTTTGTTGTACATGTTTAATTGACGACGGTTGAATATTGGCTGACGGGTTAGAGGTTTGTATGGTGACAATGAACATTTATTCTGCTGTCTAACTCCTCGTATTCTGTTTTCAAATAATTTACTTTATCTGTAGTTGAATTGGTCATATTGACAGCAGATCCGGCCTGATATCCGAAATGAAGTAGCCATCATTACCTATGAGCTTGGGTGGAAATTGTTTACACCATTCTTCATACAGGCAATTGACGGTTCCCCCGACATGATGGAATTATACTATACCTGTCCTGAACTACGTTAAATGTATTGGACTTCTTGCGGACATCATTGCACACTGTTGACCGCTTCTCGATTGTAAAAAATCATCTTGTGTTTGTTATTTTTGTGTTTTTTATTTTTATATCATACACATTTCAAATTGGTACTATCATACGAAATACGTCTTTTGGTTATTCTCGCGGGAATTCGTTTATGGACTACGGCTGAATACTAAACGTCGGATCTGACGCTTGCTAGGTGTACTTCATTGACTTTCGTGAGGTTCAGCATGACATTTTGTGATATGTCATCGGAAAGATCTCCGAATGTGGACTTCTTGGATTACTGCTGAGAGATCAATAAAATAAGCCCCAGCAATCCTCTAGTTTGTTGAGAAGATCTCGCACTGGCGGTTCCATCTGCAACTCTTTTTAGAGGAGGCTCTTTCTGTGTTCGACATTGGTCAATGAGATTGAGACTGGAGACAGCTCATAAGATAATACTTCTCTGAAATCAGCATCTCTATTTTCTGATAAGACCATGTGGCGACTGAATAACTGCCTTTCGATGATGATAACCTTGATGGATTGCTTGTTCTCTGATAGTTTCATGGCTTGTTCTTGCTTGGAAACTTCTTGAACCTGGTCTTCTTCAGTGAGGCATAGAATTCTTCCTTGGGTTCCACATACCTATCGCTGATTACCTTGCGTGCTAATTTATCCCCCACTGTCTTAGCATTTAAGAATATAACCTTCGGGTGGAAATATGGTACCTGTAGCAATGTTGAACAGCGACAAATCTTCGCCATCATAATCCGTCAAATCGAACCAGTTTGTCATCTTTTCGTTCAAGCAGTCTCTGTAAGTTTACGTATATCACACTCGTCCCCGGGAAGGTTGCCCATTTCCAAATCTTTATGCCAAGCCCCACTGATAAACTGTCCACTCAACTTCTTATAAGCTTGCACAACCCCTGCCCAAAAATATGCTGTCATGGTCCAAAGCTCTCGGGCTTCTTCAATATCACTGGACTGTAACATCACACCCTTTTTTTCGGACTCTTTATGGCTGCGAGCTCCAATGTCATATCAGAAAAACGGCATTGATGGAGATCTCTGCGCGATACAACATGTAATCTTTAGTTCTCAAATGCTTCGTGTACATCTGGTGCTGTTTGTATGCAACCCTCCATCTGAAGTAGTTGAGGTGGTCAAATGCTCTGTCGTAGGGTACCGTGTCTTTGATACATATCAAATTGGAGTCCCTGCCAACATGGATGGAGTCCAACAGTAACTATTCCAGATCAATTTATTCCCTCCAAAACGTATTCAACGCTCTTCCAGTCGTAGAATATTGCCAAACATAGTTTGAGTCCATTTTGGCGTTAAGACATGTTTACGGATTTTAGTTTGGTGATTGAGAACATGTTCAGATCCTTTTCAGAATTCAGCAACAACATTCCCCTTTGTCTTTTTGGCTGCTTCCATGTTCAGGCCTGTTGTCTGCACTCCTGGTTAGTCTTACTTCAGCTATTTTTTCAAACTCCTCCTAACGCAATCATTCCAAGACGTCGAGCGACAACTTGTGTGCACGTGTGTGCCTGCTCATTGTTTTGGCGGTCCGCGGATTCTCTAGTCCAGACTCGGACATCAGCTTTCCGATCATACCTGCAAAATTATTGGCTCTGTGGATACCCCTTAACGGAAAACAACGTGGCCGTCGTCCAAAGTAAAAAACTGGATTCCGTTGTTGTATATAATTTGTCAAGACTTTTACTGCAGGTGTAGATGGTTTCTGAGTCCTTCGCTGATATAGGGGTCATCGAAGGGAATCAGATACGTGTGGATGAGATACGTGGTAATATATAGCCATAGTACAATGTAATCTACTCCATCCTGCAATTGTTACTTTTCTTTTATTCCTGGTTTTGACCGTGAGATCTTCGTGGCATGGAATACGCCTTGGGACTGGTTCTTTTTTCAGCAAATGCTCGTGAGTTAATCGTGTACGGCCGATTCTACATCGTCTCGGCACTGCTTGCTAGGGATCTAATTTGTAACTTTGTACCCTTGGTATCGGCTTGGCGATGTTCGTCGATTGCAGAGGTCTTTTAGCAAAAAGCCGCGATTCTGGACTGTTGAGGTGTCATCTATGCTGTTTCTGTAGCAAACAATATATGTTTTGTCATTTACGACTTCCGTCTCGCACTGCAAAACAAAATAATTTCGTCCCAATCTAGTGATATATATATATATACTTCTTATATGTGTAATGTGCACCGCAACTCCGAGTAATCCTACTGTTGAATAGGACATATTCGGATGTTTCAGATTATTTGCTGTGAACATTATTGGTTGCGTCCGTTACTGAGCAATAAATGTATTGATTGTTCGATGGAGTCCAGAGCGGGCATCATGAGATTCAATGTGTGCAGCTCGCATTAGCTAATTGCTAGTTGCTTCGTAAGCATTATTACATTCACTATCAAATAGGCGTAATGTATTACAGTAAGTTTATCACGAGTTCTAAAAACTTGGGTCCACCACAGTCATGGGTGATGGTTCATTTCGCCAGAATATATTTCTTTCTTCTGTATTAACGCCATTGGTTGCTCCAAATATCTCACCTTTCGGAAGGTATTTTAACACAAATTTCCACATTTTCTGACGAACACTATTATATACGATAGTTGAATATTACTATAGACGAATCAAATAAGGTTCATGCACTTTAAAGCAAGAAGAATATGATATTTTAGACGCGAAGCATTGAATGCATATTAGGGCCGCCGATTTTAATATATTCCTGATTCTTTCCAGCCAGGATTATTTTGCTAGACGTAAGCAGACTCTAAACATGATACGTTAAGATGTCACACAGTTTTGAGGTCTCATTTTTTTCCATTCTGGGGTTACCTCACACGGGTTGAATATGACGTTCCTGAGTCGCTTGAATATTTACTATTATTATATTTATTAGAGTGTCTCCCTATATAAATTGTAATGAGATAAAACTGCATATTCCCCGGTCAACAAAACTGCAACCTCCCCCCCCCCACCCCCATGGAATATACACTAAAGGGAGATAATTACAACAGAGGTCGCGCCGTTCTCTCAGGCGCGCTACAAATAGCTCATCACGGAGCAGTTCGTCGAGTTGATTTTATCTGGAGAACATAGCAGAAATAAATTATCTCCCCCATCTAATTGTAAGTAGAATCGTATCTAAGCACATTATTGGATTAAGTAACAAGCGGCATCGAACAACTATACGTGCGTTGCGAGATTTGCACGATAGTAGTGAAGCAGCTCCGAATCAGTGAAATCTCGTGCAAGAAAAATAATGTTGCTGGCGATTGCCCACTGAAAGCAATGAACTCAGAAGGATTGCGCTCTTCCAAAATAAACATAAAACATTATTTTATCGAGAGATAATAGATTAGCACAGACTTAAATTGATAAATATAATGATGAAATTATTGCCTTGTTGTGAGGGGAATATGCAGTTTTGTTGGTGTTAACCAAGATGTTCTACGTTAATGTATGGGTTTTTTCATTTTCAACATCTAACCTCTTTGAACTCAAACATTTCTTGGGTTATATCTGTACCTTCTGCTGCAAGAAAATCACTGGCACGTGTAGTATCCATGTATATGCAGTATCTCTGTATAATGACATTAGAGTTATCCGCCCCTTGAACGTTCCTCTCTATGGTTTACATCCGGGGAATATGTAGCATGGTCAGGGGTCGGCCATTTTATGTACCAACCGTGTGGAGTGAAAATACATGTTCTGATATACTCTCACCAAGATCTTCGTCTCATTTGAGTGTTAGAACTTTATATCTGGCGACGAGTCAAATAAGGAAACGCGGACAATATCCGTCATGGCTAATGTACTGAATTTGCCAGCCTTGCCACCATTTCAAGCCGATTCAGACCACTCCTCGTTATCTACACGATGGCAGCAGTGGCGCGAACGTTTTGGAGTCTACATTGTCGCTGCAGGAATAACAAACGACAAACAAAAACGAGCTTTGTTGCTTCACCTTGGTGGAAATTCGCTGCAGGACGTCTTCAAAGGCTTAACAGACACTGGTGATGACCTCAAAACGGCCGTCGAGAAACTCGACGAACATTTCCTCCCACGGAAAAACGTAAGATATGAACGTTACGTTTTCAAGCAGGCCGAACAAGAATCTGGCGAGTCCATTTCTCAATTTGTCACACGTCTTCGAACATTAGCACTTACGTGTGAGTTCCCAAACACAAATGACGTGATTGCCGATCAAGTGGTTGAAAAATGCTCTTCTTCACGGCTGAAACGGAGACTCCTTCGGGAAACTGATGTTAGTCTAGAAAAAGTCCTAGACATCGCTCGCATAACAGAAACTTCTGAAATGCAAACAAAAACTATGGAGTCCAAATCAAAACCCAATGCGGTAAATCAGCTATCATCGGTTAATCAGGTGTCACGGAAATCGGGAACCCCCCAGAATAACAAATTCCACAAACAGAAATACATGAACTTTAAGGGCAAAAGTAACGAATGTAGAAATTGTGGTGGTACCTGACCGCATAAAGGAATGCCCTGTCCAGCGTATGGGAAAAACTGTGGTAAATGTGGCCGAGCTAACCATTTTGCTAAATTATGTCGTAGCTCCCAACACGGTTATCAGCAAAAGCCAGCAAAGACCAAGTCGGTTAATCGTGTAGAAGTTCGAGACGAGTCCTCGTCTGATGACGAATATCTATTCACGGTACGCGATCAGCCTTTCAGCATACGCCCCTCAGTGAAACAGCCAAAGGTGTCCGTAACCATAGCTGGTGTGTCGGTTACAGTCCTTATTGATAGTGGAGCATCAGTAAATGTGCTTGACAGATCATCTTATGATATTATCACCAAACATAATTCTAGTATCCAGCTGAATACCCCAAAATCCAAGATTTATGTGTATGGTGCACAAACCCCTCTGCCTGTACTAGGAACTTTCAATGCGATTGTCGAAACTTCACCAAAGCTGTGCGATGCCATGTTCTACGTGGTTGATCAAAATTCTGGATCGCTGATAGGCTATGAAACGGCCACGGAACTGAAACTTATCCAACTACCCACAGTAAACGCAATTCTGAAACCAGCTCCACAGCCTCACACAGCTATCCATGAGTTAGTTGAAGAATTTCCGAAAGTATATGAGGGTGTCGGAAAACTGAAAGATTTTCAGTTCAAAATCCACGTTAATCTCAATGTGAAACCAATCGCTCAAACACAACGAAGAATCCCGTTCCACATGCGCAAATGGGTGGAAGAGGAACTAGACGCTCTCGAAAAGGCAGACATAACTGAGAAAGTCGAGGGACCCACACCATGGGTATCCCCGATTGTGATCGTTCCAAAGAAAAATAATCAAGTTCGTATATGTATCGACATGCGAGCCCCCAACACAGCAGTAGAACGCGAACGTCACCCCACCCCAACCATTGAGGAAATCATCCATGATCTCAATGGCGCGACTGTTTTCTCAAAGCTGGACCTGAAACAAGGTTATCACCAGATTGAGTTACACCCCGAGTCACATTACTTAACAGTGTTTTCGACACACAAAGGATTGAGGAGATTTAAACGGCTCTTATTCGGACTGTCATCTGCCTCAGAAGTTTTCCAAAACACCGTTCAACAGGTCCTCAGTGGTATCCCAGGGGTGAAACACCTCTCTGATGACATAATAATTTCGGGTCGTACGCAGCAGGAGCACGACAGATCACTACGCCTGGTCCTCCAAAGGCTGAAGGATCATCATCTCACATTAAACTTGGATAAATGTGTCTTCAACAAACCAAGTCTCGATTTCTATGGTGTTGTGTTCTCCAAACAAGGTGTGTCCCCTGACCCTGCGAAGGTCATTGCCATAAAACAAGCTCCAGTCCCGAAAGATCCGGCATCGGTCCGCGGTCTCCTGGGAATGACAACGTACGTGTCGCGTTTCATACCAGATTACGCGACAATGACAGAACCATTACGCAACTTCACCAGACAGACGGTGGAATGGTCATGGACCGATGACCATCAGGCGGCTTTTGACAAACTTAAAGATTCGCTGTCAGCAGAATCAGTAGTATCCTACTTCGACCCTGACAGAGAAACAAAAATCTTCGTAGACGCAAGCCCAGTTGGCCTAGGCGCCATCCCGACTCAAACTGATGCGGATGATGAATAACACATCGTCTCCTATGCAAGCCGCACATTATCCGACGTAGAACGGCGATATTCTCAAACAGAGCGAGAGGCGCTCTCGATTTTGTGGACATGTGAACGCTTCCATCTTCATGTGTTTGGTCAACATTTCACAGTAGTCACAGACCACAAACCTTTGGAACCCATGTTTAATAGACCATGTTTCCAACCTCCAGGTCGTATTCAACGTTGGCAGTTGAGATTACAGCCATATGATATGACGGTTGTCTACCAACCAGGAGCAGATAACCCAGCAGACTTTCTCTCCCGCCATCCACAACCAGCCAAGTCGTTCTCTGATAGGGACATCGCGGATGAATATGTGAATTTCATCGCGGAGAACGCAGTTCCTAAGTCGCTATCTATGACTGAAATCCAGGAAGCAGCGAAGAACGACAAAGCCATGGCTAAACTCGCGAAAGCAGTACAGAAGGGGAAGTGGAACAAACGTGACCCAGATCTACGGCGATACTACAAGTTACGAAGGGAGCTGACTGTAGCACCATGTGGTGATGTCGTATTACGTTGTTCCAGAATCATCGTCCCACAGTCTCTCCGAGAACATGTCCTAAAACTGGTCCACGACGGCCACCAGGGTATTGTTAAGACAAAACGCCTACTTCTGGAGAAGGTGTGGTACCCTAACATTGACAAAGTTGCAGAGACACTAATAAATCGATGCATACCTTGTCAAGCCACTGGCCCAGCATCTAAGCCAGAACCACTGAAAATGACACAAATGCCAGACAAACCCTGGAGTCATGTAAGCATCGATTTCTGTGGACCATTTCCTTCCGGAGAATCTCTACTTGTTGTTATTGATGACTACTCACGTTATCCGGAAGTCGAAGTTGTGAAGTCCACGGCCGCTGAACGTGTAATCCCTAAGATCGACAAAATGTTTGCGACACATGGCATTGTCGATTAAATGAAGTCGGACAATGGCCCGCCATTCAACGGAAAAGAATTTGAAACATTCGCGACAGTCAAAGGTTTCCATCATCGGAAAATCACTCCTTATTGGCCGAAAGCCAATGGCGAAGCGGAGCGATTTATGCGAACAATTGAAAAATCTGTTCGAACATCTTTCGCTGAAGGAAAAGTGTGGAAGAAAGACTTGAACCAATTCCTTCTCAATTACCGGGCTACCCCACACTCAACTACTGGAGTATCCCCAGCGGTACTTCTCTTCAACCGTCCAATCAAGACTAAGCTGCCCGAACCACATTCACCTGCAAGGGGTGAGAGGCAGAGACATGCCCAGCTCCAGGACCATGCCGCGAAATCTAAAATGAAGGCATACGCAGACCTGAAGTCTTGTGCAAAAACACCTGAGCTGAGTGCTGGTGACCTAGTTCTGGTAAAGCAACCAAAACAAAACAAACTGTCCACGAAGTTTAGCACGACAGCATCCAGAGTAGTCCGTACCAAGGGGTCCATGTTAATTCTGAAGAACACAGATGGTAAAACTTTCTCGCGAAATAGTTCTCAGGTGAAGCGGATTCCTTTCGGTGCAAATGTGTCGATGACCGAAGATAACATCTCCGATGATGACCTGTGTGATGACCCTCCAGCCGTCCATAATCAAGGACCACTTGTCCCACAGAGATACCCTGTGCGTGCCAGGCGAAGGCCAGGTTACCTAAATGACTATACCTGAAGTTACCTAAGTGATTATACATGTACCTGAGGTTACCTAAATTACTATACCTGAAGTTACCTAAGTGATTATACATGTATCTGAGATTACCTAATTGACTGTACCTGAGATTACCTATTGTGACTATACCGGAATTTACCAAAGTGACTAACTGAACTTACCGAAGTGACTATACCTGAATTTCTAGGTTCATACATGTACAATTAGTGACAATAAGAACGGTCTCACATCTACATGTATCATTCTGAAATTTCAGAGTGTGCTGAAATTTCAGAGCAGTGGAAGCACACTCATTTTGGCTTATAATTGTTTATTGTTGGTCTCGACAAAGTTTCAGAGTAGTGAATGCATACTCAGTTCGGTTTATTAGCGTTTGTTGTTTAGTCTCAACATGAACATGCATGGTGATAACTGAATACATGTACATGTACAGTGGTATTAGAGTGCTGAAGCAGTTACAAGTTCGAGTTACAGAGTTCTTTGCAAAGTTTGAAGTGTTCAAAATTATCTTTGTGATTCTAAGAGAGTACGATTTTCTCACAATATTCATGGCAATGTTGTTTTCCAAGAAATGGAGGGATGTAGTGTATGTATACACTATCTCTGTATAATGACATTAGAGTTATCCGCCCCTTGAACGTTCCTCTCTATGGTTTACATCCGGGGAATATGTAGCATGGTCAGGGGTCGGCCATTTTATGTACCAACTGTGTGGAGTGAAAATACATGTTCTGATATGCTCTCACCAAGATCTTCGTCTCATTTGAGTGTTAGAACTTTATAGCACGTTCTCTCTGATTAATGATGTTTTATTTTGGTTTTTAGTTGATGATTATATTGATGACCATCAAAAAGTTCTGGGGTCCCTTGAGTTTAGTTGCCTGACCCGTGTTCCGCAATTACATTATCTAGTGTTTACCTACACTCTTGTAATAACCTCTCATGAGGGTCATTTCTGTAAGTAACGCGTTTTTTCTTGCTCTAATATTAATGGCTTTTGCACTAACATCAGCATTTCATCAACTTTTGGTGTGCGTTGTTTTTCTCCTAATTGCTCATTCTGTTAAGATCTAACGACATTTGAAATGCTCTGTACAGTCTTGCAACTGCCTCTGGTTCAGAGAGTTCAGAGATCCAAGCACTGAATGCTATATTTGAGGCAGTTTCCAGGTTGTCCATTACATTACCCAAATATTCCATTTTCTCTCTCTCTGAAGTTCGTGGGTCTATGACCGAGTTTAAAAGTTATGAGCCTATGATCCGTAGCCAGGGAGATGTCGTCCTTAACCACTCTTCCTCTCTGAACTCTGATGAGATCTACAAGTAAGGTAGAACTAACGTGAGTTGATCGAGCATCATTGAAACTTGATCGAATTGACACTGGATTGAACTTGACTATAGCACCAGAGATGGATACAGTGATGAGAACAATTGCACGTTTTGGTAAGGTTGTGGATAGTTTTTCTATACTTTGTTGCGTTTAAGTTTTGTCTCACCGTGAAGGGGTGAGTTCAAAGTATTTTGGTTCACGCACACTTTTCATATCTATAATGAAAGTTACAGAGAATAGCAGTACGTCCAAACTTATAACACATTACCTTGTCAGCAGTGATCGTTTACCCAGATATGCTTCAATTTTGCCTATAAATTTGTCTGAAATTGACGAGCTGAGAAATGAAGGTGCTACTTCCTCCGGAGATGTACAATCCACTCCGATGATAATTATGAGTCTATTGATATTGCTATATCTGAATCTTTGCTTGAGAGCATTTTTGATGAGACATTTAGAGTCGGGCTTGTTATCATGAGCATACATTGTTATCCATGTCCCTGAGGCTATCATCATAACCCCCTTCACTCTGACGGAGGGGTACCCAAGTCTGAGCTTTGCCTTTGATTTGACCCTATTAATTATTTCTGTCTTATTTTCTTGGCTATCATTAGGTTTTCCCTTCAAACTGTGAATCATTATATTTTTATATCAGTGTGTTTGTCTGAATTCTTTTATTCTCTGTCATATGACTATCACCCTTTCCGAAATTACTCTGTTTGGCCCTTTAGAAGCTAATTCTTGAAACAGCCTTTTGGTCTCGGGTTTTCACCATATATAAAGGATTTGTTAGATAAAACACTCAAACAAGTAAAGGCAGGAACAAAACTACGAGGGGCTTGTTATATCTCTTAGAAAATATAATATGAATAGAAATTGTTGCGGTGATGGCAAGAGGTTATCATTTGGATATTGCATACTATTCCAAAATGCTGTGAAACCAATCATTCTTTCGTAAGATATGATTTCACTTTCCATTTAAAAAGTGATGTAGATACAGTTAATTTAATTGAGGATGGCCATTTGTTCCAATGGCGAGGTTCGATGGATTTGACAGTATAGTACGATACATCTGATTAATGAAATGGTCTATTCAGATTCTGCTCATGTGCTCTGATTTGTTAATAATGTACAGAAGTTTGTTTCCTGAAATAATGCTTGAATACATCAGGTAATTGATTTGGGCAATGGGAAACCTTATGCACGAGCACTAGGGACGAATAAAGATTCAACTGTGGTAATCTTGAAATGTTAGTTTTCTTGAATAATGGGTGAGTAGATTCATATTTTTCCTATGAAGTTATAATTCGTAGTGCCCGCTTTTGAAATAGATACAACGGATTTAAATGACCGGTATGGGTTGCAATACGATAAATACGGAAACAAGATGGAATAGTACGGAACACCTATGTTTTTTTATGGAGTGATTTTCTTATATGATTTATTATGTCATTGTTTCTAGAAACCTTAATACTTATGTTCCACGCTAAATGACTATTGAAAATTGCGCCAAGAAATTTGAATTTATCAACCATTTCTATGTGCATTCCAACAATTGTTAAAGATGGTAATCTTGTAAACTCTGTAATATTGTCTGTTTGTAATCTCGTCATATTATATGTTCGGATCACAGAGGTATTTTGGACGTTTTTGACAGGTTATCGTCGTGTATTTTCAAAATAACCGAACATTTGGTAAGAAGCTTGGCACCAGATACCTGCTACTCAAAAGTGATCTTTGACATAATTTGTTTGTTTATCGGGGCTCCCATCTGTGTGCTCAGAGCACTGTCAGCTCTCCAGAATTAACAGGTCGGCAGTGCCAGTGAGCACCCTATTTTAGGCACTCAGAATCAAATGCCTTTTTTTAACTGCAGCCACAATTGATGGAATTGGTCACGAACTAATTATTTATATACTGTTTATTTATTGGTATATGTATATGTAGTTCAAATAATTTTTATCACGATGAATCAGAGGAAATTTCAGGTACACCTACGGCATCAAGCGAACCATCAAGTGCCATTGACAATATATGGAGGGCATGGGGTACCCTTGCTACAAATTTCTCATGCTTTGATGTAGCGTAGTAGGAATTGCCAAAATGGATACATAGAATTAAAGAAGAGTGTCTCCTTGATATATGCAAGGTATTTTTTTTATTTGATGTAGTTCAAAAAAGTTCCCCACCAAAATTTGCGGGAAAATCAGTTCATTTTTTTTAATTTGATTTTTCGGCTGGAAAAATTGAATATATGGCTGAAATGTCGAACAATGGTCAGTGAAAAACTAAGGAAGAGAAAAGACAACAGACGTTAGAGGCTACTGATCGTGCAGCCTAGTAGGCCTCCGATCACTAATAAAAATAGACTCAATCTGTTGACCCCTAAGCAACTTCTGCTGAAGAAGAGGATTGTTTTTCATTTCTGTTCTGCCTCTGTTGCGACGAATAATCGTAGGCGAGTGGTAGGTGTTTGGGTATGAAATTAGTTCGGTTTCGCTGTGAGTTTGAGTTTAACTCAGGGCCTAATAAGATGTTGCACAGAGAGACCATTTGGATATATTCTTGAGCCACTTTCTCAATGCAGAAAATGGACCAAAGCTATGACGTCATTTGTACGAGCGAGTATAACTTAAAATAGAGTTGGGCAACACCTGTCAAGATGTTTCTGAGGCTGTATCACTGGAATTGAAGTATTTTTTTATCCAAAATATGAAAGTCTAGACTGAAATAAGGAATCGGCGAGATATTACGTTAAAACAAGCAGCCAGAGGATGCTAGGTCCCCCGCCAAAATGGCAGCAATATTTATAAGCGCTGTCGGTTTCAGAAGATATTCATGAGGATGGCAACAGCTACTTCCCAGGTTTTGAGATCAACTCCGAATGGCTGACTGAATGTTGATTGCTACTGTAATATATTTTCTTTACCATGTAGCATGAAAATTATGTAACCGAAATGCAACCCCAAGGGACAATTCATGGCATATTATCTGCAAACTAAATTTGACAAGAATATGAAGGCATCCTCAACCTATTGCCCAGAAACCAAATTTAGACTTTGCCACAAGGAGTCACCACCTGTAGGTGCAAGCAGGCAAAACACAATCTCAAATGACATCTCATGTCATGGTATCGGCATATGAACTTTGAGACTCTGAAGAGGGGTCCTCAAGTTATTGCCGGTACTAGATGCCCACCGGTGTTCATGTTATTTGGGGCGGGTCACATATGAATACAAAATTTGAGAATAATCTGATGAGCAGTTGCCAAATTATTGCCCGGAAACAAATTTTCCACCAGGAGACGCCACCTGTAGGCAGAAGCGGGAAAAATACAATCCCAAGGAACATGGTATCGTGGGGACATCTGCATACCAAATTTGAGAAGAATCCGATGAGGGTCCTCAAGTTATTGCCCAGAAACCAAATTTAGATTTTGACACCAGGTGACGCCACCTCTAGGTGCATGTCAGTGAAATGCATTATCAAGCGACATCTTCTGTCACGGTACATTCATACAAAATTTGAGAAGAATCAGATGGTCAGTTCTCAAGTTATTACCCGGAAACGAATTTGTGATGTTGCCACCAGGTGGCGCCACCTGTGAGTGCAAGTGAGCGAAAGGCAATCCCAAGCAACAGCTCCTGGCATGGTAAATGCATGCCAAATTTGAGAAGAATCCGATGAGCCGCAACGTTTCTCATGTTACCCAGAAAGGTACATATATGTAGGATATTTCAAAGAAATTCGACCAAGTGTTTCTAAGTTATCACTTGCAGCATAGAATAATGGAATGAACTCTAGTGGCGCCACCTCCGGGTGGATTTTGCTGAAACGCATCACCAACGGTGTTTTGTCGCAGGGAATGCATTTACCAAATTTCGAAGAAATCAGACAAATTGTTCAAAAGTTATCGCTCGCAAAGGATTTGAACAAACATGAACGGACATGCATTAAAGATTGGAACAAGACCCAGTGGCGCCACCTACAGGCGAATCTTGCTGAAACGTAATACCAGCGACGTCTTGTCGCAAAGAATGCAGATGCCAAATTTCGGAGGAATCCGACAAAGCATTTAGGAGTTATCGCTTACGCAGTATTTGCACGGACATGCACTAAATATTGGAACAAGACCCAGTGGCGCCACCTACGGGCGGATCTTGCTGAAACGTAATACCAACAGACGTCTTGTCGCAAAGAATGCAGATGCCAAATTTCGGAGGAATCCGACAAAGCATTTAGGAGTTATCGCTTCCCTTATAAAAAAATACCATGGTTTTACCATGGTTTTCATGGTAATACCATGGTTTTACCATGGTTTTCATGGTATTACCATGGTAATACCATGGTACAGATGTACCATGGTGCAATGTACCATGGTTTTCATGGTAAATACCATGGTACAGTTTGCACTATGGTTCAATGTACCATGATTTTCATGGTAATACCATGGTACAGTTTGCACTATGGTTCAATGTACCATGGTTTTCATGGTAATACCATGGTAATACCATGGTACAGTTTGCACTATGGTTCAATGTACCATGATTTTCATGGTAATACCATGGTAATACCATGGTACAGTTTGCACTATGGTTCAATGTACCATGGTTTTCATGGTAATACCATGGTTCAGTGTACCATGGTTTACTCTGTTCAACTATGCATGGTAGCACCCTGGTAATACCATGGTACAGATGTACCATGGTTCAATGTACCATGGTTAAACTTAACCTTGATCCACTATGGTAATACCATATTAATTACCTTGGTGCACAATGCATTGGCTTAACATACCATGGTTAACCATTCTGAACAATATTAATACCACGGTACATAACAAAAACCATGGTACTGTATAACATATTTAACCAAAATTATTATGGGAAGGCTTTCAATTTACGAGAAATAAATGCATGAATGCAAAGTTATGCCTGTGAATAAAGTTGAATGTCTGACAGAAAGGCTTAGAATTAAACGATATATTTAAACAAATGATGTTTACAAAATATACTGATTGCGTTTACCGGTACCTCTGGCGAATAACATCACGTGGTACGAGGCGGAAAAGAAATGTATCGATATTGGGTACTCTGAATGCTTGTCCTGGAACAAAAGACATTCTTATTTTCTTGGCTTGAATCAGTGGGACTTATAACATGTTTGTCATCTCTGCATTAAGGATTATAAACAATTAAGGGAAGAGCCCTTACCAAAAAATCTTGTAAGATCTTGTAGGATTTGAAATTTTCTTACAAGATCTTGTAAGATCTTACAAGACAGTTTTTTTGTCCTACACGATCTTACAAGATCCTGAAGGACATAGCTGGCTGTCCTACAAGATCTTGTAAGATCCTGCAGGACAGCTGTCCTACATGATCTTGTAAGAATAAGTTTGCCTGTAGGACAAAAAATCAGTTTGCTTTTGGAAAGTATTTTTACAAGACAGTTTTACAAAATATCCACAACATTGGATCAACAGTTGAAGATATGGTTAGCCCTTTCTCTTTTAAAAATGGCAGGCGTATTATCATGATATTTTCCAAAATTGTACTTCTCTCTACTGAATCAATCATATGGACAACCTCATCTGTTTCACTCAAGTAAGAAAATTATTCTTGAAAATTTAAAAAAATCTATCTGATAATAGTTTACCTTCAAACCTGATTGGGAAATTCTGTCAAAGTACTACATTTGTTTTTCAATATGTTATCTAAACGATGATACGGGTTATCAATATAACTATTTTGGTGTTTGGATACAGCGACAAAATGTGACGAATTCTTCAATCAACAACAACAACAACAGCTTGAATTGAAAAATACACAAACTTTACATAAGACTTCAGAGATCATATTAGTGACATATGGGTTTTCATTCGAATAAAATAAAGATATCAATCTCTACATAGTGTTATCAAAAGAGTATCATATTTGTGTAAGAAAATCTTGTTGAATTTAGATTTTATAATAAAATTAATAAGTTTAATAAATAATTAATTAATAATCAGTCCAATACAAAGATTTTATAATAAAATTGGACATAATGAAGAAAATAATTTTAGAAGAATACATCAGTTCTAGCATGATTTTCAAGAAAAAAATGTCCATTAATGAATACTCTACCCTCTTCATTATCCCCAATTATATACAGATAATATTTATTCTATTTTCCTGGTAGTCTATTACATTAGCAATTGACTTGCTGGCATTAATTTCACAATTTGAGGAGAGTTATCTCCCCTGTACCGGTATATTTTAATTGGCCACTGGTGGCGCCACCATACTGTCATGAGAACAACAACATAGAGGATAGAGTGCAAAAAGAAAGTTGATTTGTTCATTTTAAGCTGGAACTATTGAGGTTTAAAGAACTGTATTGCAGATGGTGATGAGTGAAGCTACATGTAGTGATGGTAAGTAAGTTATAAATACAATTATGTTATCATTTTATTAGCAAAACAATTCTAATTTCTAGTTACACTCAGAATGTTGTAATGTGGACCCTCTATAAGCTTTAACTATCAACATGTTTCTCTTCATATACTTGCCATATTAAACAATTGATACTCTTCTCAGTAACTACTGCAGCACTTCACCTTATATTTGCAGTCAAAATTAATGACTCGTTTAGCCTGGAATTCACAAAGAAATATCCATAACTTCATCTGTCTTAAAATTCCTTTCAGATCTACCCAGGTTCATCAAGGCAGTGTATTGTTGCATTGTCAGCTGGAAAAGCCCAGGCTTGGGGACCTCATGTGAAGATTGGCCATGCACCCCTAGCTGGAGGAAATCTCCCGGAGGGGGAGATATATAGGTTATATCACACCACTGCTTGTGTATTTCCTGTCAAACAGTAGGATTTAACTTGCTATGAAGTTTGTTGTTTTGAAATGTTTATCATTTCCTGCTTATATTTCCAGAAGATTTGAGAATATTTCCATACCAAAGTTCTGATGAAATCGCAAAGGAATATTTATTAAAATAAATTGATAACAAATACACTGTTAGCATAACCGATATTTGCTATGATAAAAATGTGACCAGGAAAAGCAGGATAAATTATGATTAGATTTCCTATCACCATAACCATGATAACAGGCTATATTTTAAATGTCTATTTATTGCACTATTCTTGACCAAGGCTAAGGATTGCTGCATAATTCAATTATACATCTGTACCCACATCTTGAAAAATGAGAACATTTCATTCATTCATTTCATTTAAAACGTTTGAAACAAATTTTTTCTCCTCAGATGCAACCAATCGGACATGTTTGAGGCGCACATTTCACTCGGAGCAGACATCTGATGATGGAAATCATGCAGCGTATTGTTGAATTACTTCTTCGCCAAAGAAGAAATAGCATCAGGCAATATTACATGACCAATACAACTGGATGACAAACATTGTTAAAATCATATTAGTGTACATTCTCAATATTTTTTTCAGTTGTGCTTGCGTTTTCATTTAGTGTTGATCCATAATTCTGGATTCCACTTAAAAATTGCTTTATAATACTCATAACATGCATTCAAGAATGTGTATTTTACATTAATAACAAATGACTTGAATGACTTTGGTGCTACTGGACCCAAATAATCTTTATTCAGTGAGCGGCACATGTTTGGTTTTGCAGAGGGCACACCAATAACAGTAACATCACATTTCTATGATATTTCAATGCAAATCATCCTGGTTATCGTCACATTCACTAATATCAGCAATACGCCAGTTGAATGTAGTGTAATATTTTTAAGATTTCTCTAATCAAACTTTTTCGCTAATGTCACAACAATTTTATACCATTCTACCCATTTAAATTACGAGGATAACCTCTGAATAGTGTCAGGATAACTTGATAACAATTTCTTTGCTAATCTGATGACTTTTCATTTTTTTATAGATTACTGCCAGAAGAAGTTTCCCTGTACCAGCAAGGTGATTTTGGACGCGATGAAATCAAAATTGAATGGGGAGCTAAAAGTTATAAAAGACACTTGATCTGCTGAGAAAAACATGGATGCCTTGGACTTTGGATGCTACGTGCATGTGCTGGTTGCTATTCCCTATAAATGTTTCTATTTTATACAATGAAATGTATGACATGACAACATAATAATCCCTTGTGTGTATACATGTAGCTGTATATACGTTTCTGTTTTGTGTGTATAGCTGTCTATACATTTCTGTTTTATACAATAAAATGTATGAAATGAATGCATATAATTTGTTATGTTGACTCTCTCATTCGACACGAAACGTTTCATCGTAAACCTGCAGTATATTGGACAACCCTGCACAACCATCCAGCATTATTCTATCTGTGTTAAAAACAATGGTGTTTTGGCCATTTTACCATGGTGTGGTGCATTACCATGGTATTTACCACAGTAGTTACCATGGTAAATACCGTGGTAATGTACCATGGTAAATACCATGGTATGTACCATGGTAAATACCATGGTATGTACCATGGTAAATACCATGGTATGTACCATGGTAAATACCATGGTATGTACCATGGTAAATACCATGCCCAAAACACTATTGTTTTTACCATGGTTTTTACCATGGTAATAACCATGGTACTTTTTTATAAGGGTTATGAAGCACTAAAGATTGGAACAAGACCCAGTGGCGCCACCTACAGGCGGATCTTGCTGAAACGTAATACCAACAGACGTCTTGTCGCAAAGAATGCAGATGCCAAATTTCGGAGGAATCCGACAAAACATTTAGGAGTTATCGCTTACGAAGTATTTGCACGGACATGCACGGACATGCACTAAAGATTGGAACAAGACCCAGTGGCGCCACCTACAGGCGGATCTTGCTGAAACGTAATGCCAAGAGACGTCTTGTCGCAAAGAATGCAGATGCCAAATTTCGGAGGAATCCGACAAAGCATTTAGAAGTTATTGCTTACGAAGTATTTGTACGGACATGTCCGTGCATGCACGGACACATAGAAGCAAGACCCCAGTGGCGCCACCTACAGGCGGATCTTGCTAAAACGTAATACCAAGAGACGTCTTGTCGCAAAGAATGCAGATGCCAAATTTCGGAGGAATCCGACAAAGCATTTAGAAGTTATTGCTTACGAAGTATTTGCACGGACATGTCCGTGTACGCAATAGAAGCAAGACCCCAGTGGCGCCACCTACAGGCGGATCTTGCTAAAACGTAATACCAAGAGACGTCTTGTCGCAAAGAATGCAGATGCTGTTTCGGGAGAGATCGACAAAGCATTTAGAAGTTATTGCTTACGAAGTATTTGCACGGACATGTCCGTGCATGTGCACGAACACATAGAAGCAAGACCCAGTGGCGCCACCTACAGGCGGATCTTGCTAAAACGTAATACCAACAGACGTCTTGTCGCAAAGAATGCAGATGCCAAATTTCGGAGGAATCCGACAAAGCATTTACAAGTTATTGCTTACGAAGTATTTGCACGGACATGTCCGTGCATGCACGGACACATAGAAGCAAGAACCATTTTAAAGTCCCCGGCCGCGTTGCGGCGGGGGACAATTACCGTCAATGTACTTGCAATCGTGGTCAAAGCCAGTAACGCGCATGGTCACTGAACAATTCTCCTATCAAATCAAGGCAGAGAACGCTCAGTTGAAAATAGGATTTACTCTCTATTAGCTGTTTTCAAGCTGCGAAGTGTCA